>DWEJ01000674.1:0-15454 GCA_018245835.1 Mysoria sejanus stolli
GATACTCATTGCTGTACTTGTTCGAAAATAAATAAGTATCTGTAAAAATAATACGGTCATCTTTATATTAGCTATGAGTCTGCTCGGTATGTATTATATTCTGTCTAGATGAATGTATGTATTATATTCTGTCTAGAGTGATGCATAATTCTCTCCATACACAAGCCACACTATCCATTGTTATGACCTCAAGTCGACCGCGTTTATTCTACTTCATGCTTTTCTTACATACCCTACTTTCGCTTCCGTGCAATAGGGTTGGAGTAAGCACGGAGTTGTGTTTGCTCACACAAATGTTCGGAACTCATTAGCTTACCCAACGCTCAATTCATACTATTTGCTCTCATTCTTATTTCTTTGTCAACAGGTTACTATCACTGCTAAAACACATGCATAATAAACAATCTCGTTTACGTATCCCAGGGTTTCATTATGCTTTTAAAACTGTTTTATTTTTATTATACTCTTGGAACAATTTTACACACACACTGCCATCTATCCCTATACTAAGCAGAACCTAGTACGATACAGACGTACACAGGTATAGATATGTCACACCCATACACAGAACTGCCACTTGTGCTCATTAGAATCAAATTAAAAAGTTCCGATTCATTTGTCAGTGTAACGGTTTCCCTAACCATTGAACCTAGCAGGCCAGTCAATTAATTGAAATATAACTTTTGTACCTTCATCTTTTATTAATTTTCTAAACTTTAATACTTGTTTGCCTATGTATTTATATAAATATAACATAAGTCATATAATTCTCTCCAAAACTGTTGTCTACAATTTATTTCTGTCGATAGAGAAATTATAATACGCGACGCGATAGTCAATCACATCGTATATACAAAAAACTTAAAAGTTCCTCATTTATAGCGCACATAAACTACACAAAAATTAAAGAGTAAAATGTACATCTAACTTACCACAATATATGATAATAAATTACATATTTTTGTCTTCCTAGAAGCCATTGCAACATTTCAATTTGTTTTCTTGCCTTTTCTAAGGGTCACATTCACTTAACTAAGTGATACGTCAGTTCTATTACACAGGGATATCAAGAATAGTACCTTCTACTTTTAACATGTTTTAAACTGGCACATGAGACATTTGTTAGCACAGTGGCATCTCATTTACATTACACTTTGCCACAGTGTAGATTACAACAACGTTAAACAAATAGATCTGACAGTGTATTTCCTCCTGGCTTACTTGTTTTTCAGAGATCGGTAAGCGTATCGGTCTCTAATAACAACTAAGGCTTTTACTGGTTTGTTTACGTGAAAACTACTTGATTGATTGTAATTCATTTTAAAAATATGCTTTGTAAATGTGAGTAAATAGGGATAAAGAATGCTTAAAATGCTTGAATTGAATAATGAAATTAATAGTCGAAGTTGCGAAGTAAATACATAATATGTACCTAAAACAGAAAATATGTTAATATATTTTCGTAAATAATAATCTTGATACAATTGAAATGAGATTACATTTCTGGTCGCCTTAAACCTAATAAATTTGCTACAGACGTAACGTGCTGTGAACGCAAATAATCAATACAATACATAATCAATAATCTCCAAGATTAAGGATATCTTGATTGATATGACTTTGATTGAAAACTTTTGAATGACTTTAACTGTATTGATTGAAATAAATATAATGGAGTCACAATTATATTTTTTATATTAAAAATAATATGAGTTTCATTACAAATAATAAAAGAAAAAATAGATTTGCTCTAAGGCACTAATGTGATATACAGTTTGTAGATGTTTTCATGTACACTGTTTCCCAAGTTTCAGCCCATGAGTCAATGTTTAATATACACTAGATAAGAAATCATTGGATTGTTAACTGCAGAAAAGCCTATTCAACACTTGTTATGATACTATGATGACACATTTTCCACGTAGATCTGGCTATTAAACTAATAAAGGTAATATAATTACTCAATGACGTTCATAAACGTAGAAATATGTATTTTTTATGAACGGTCACTAATAAATTTCATGGAAAATAATTGGAATGAAACCAAGACGGGTTCTTGCCTCATTATATTTGTCATAGCCATTCATCTAGTCACGATAACTACGAGTACTACTTATAAATATTAATTAGTAATATAACTAGTTAATATAACTCACTAGTTATACACATATTGCACAGGACAGTACAGTTTCAACACTTTGAAACTGTACTATCCTGTGCAATATGTGTCCAGAATTGTAATACAGTTCTCCAATGACTTATGTAACAAACGTACCTACCACATAGCACTGTGTCGCAGAGTTACATGTATGTCCTTGTTGATCAACATCACATCACAAAGGAGATGTGAAGACGATAATTAAATCATCAAAACAAGTCTGCGTGATAATGTTTATTGCGTTAAATAACTAGTTATTAAATATAAAATATCGTTAAATGTTACTAATGACTCGCTTGTTCGTATAGGTACATGTTTCGAGTTAACATTTCATCCTTACATTTTTTTTCGTATTTCCAAAGTTAAAGTAAATTGAAATCAGATTTCCTTTCAATGTTTTCTATAAAATAATATATGAAAATTTTGATACCAAACAGAATCAATCAGATTTGACAATAAGATTTGACCGGAAGACGGTACAACATAATGAAAGAATGAAGAATACAACAAAGTATTAATTTGCAACAGACAGTTAATAGTGACATAAAAAGTTCATAATTTATTACGTAATATTACGAGTATTAACGTAATCAATGTTCCGATCAGCACTAATTACTTTTTTAAAAGGGATATATTTGTGTACGGGCATAGGTATTACATTAAACGTAGACTGGTACCTGAATTATGCCTCCCTATCATTCAAATCCGTTTACAATATTAAAAACTTATTGACGATAGAATCAATTCTTATTAGCAGTTATAACAACCAATTAGTGCCAAATCTTAAAGTTCTCATTTTATTTGTGTAAATGGATACCGCAGCAATGATCAGCCACACGAAAGCTACAACAGATATGGTAACTCCCAAAATTATCATTACAAACTGAAATTCGTCCTTTTGTGATACAACAAAAGATAATCCGATAACAAATACAACCAATAAGATAGCAGAGAGAATTTCGAGTGTGCTCTGGATCTTCGGCCACTTCCGGGCGCCAACAAAGTCTTGAACAGCGGTTTCGCAACATGAGGAAACAGCTCCATAACCCAGTCCAGCCACAACGCAACCAACAGAAAGTAAGTCATGACTATTGGCTGCTCCCAATACTGAAACAAATTATTTAATTTAAATAAATAATAGTCTAACAACATCTAAAAATTAGAATATTTTTACCAACCAAAACAAGCCACTGTTGATATGAAGAGACCAACAACCGCTACGTACTTGAAATTTCTCTTCGGAGTTTGGGCTAACCATGGTGTGCTCAGTAAAAAACATATCCAAGTAAAACCAAGTAACGACAGGAGGAAATTCGTTTCGAATAATGAAATTTTTGGTCGCACTTGAAAAGTTATCATGGGAATTAATAATAAGAATACTGCAGATAAACATTGTTTTGTAAAATTGAGCATCAATGCAGGATAAAACTTCCAAGTCGACAGTGATCTCGTCAGGGGTTTAATAAAAGTATCGTTTATACTATACATTAAATATGTCATCCTTCGTCGTATTCTGTATATTCTGTACGATGGTATAAATAACTTTCGTTTAATATTAACGAATGCCCTACGACAACGAAAACTAAAAGATTCCACCAATTTTTCGGTTTGTATATCTGTTTGAGGCGCTATGTGGTCATAAGATACCTCCACTTCTCGATAGTGGTTTATGTCGTTTTCGCCCCGAGAATCTTTTCTAATTTGTTTAGTGATGTATTCATCAAAGTTGTCACCTAAAATACTCAATCTTTTTATGGCAACATCTAATCGCATTTTATTTTTATTTACATTATTTTCATCCAAATTATTCTCCTCTGTATCGCTTTCCTCGCTCTCTTCTGGTATTTCAGGTAAAATATCCACACCAAATATATTTCTCCTCTTTTCTTCTGGACTAGGCGGTGGTGTTATAGTTCCTGTATTACCATCTAACCCTTGTTCTCGTTGCAAATTATCGTCAGATGGACTTTTCCAACATTTTCCACCCATATCGTAAAGTTGCAATTCAGTAGAATAATAATTGTCCATTGCATCATTTCCAAAAGCCATGAACGTTTCCGAAAAGTCTTTGTACCTAGAATAACAAACTGGCCGTCTATGATTTTCGTCTACTTTTAACAACAAAATAGCAGGTGCAGCTTGTAACAATATTCCGGCTAACACAATATGTGCGTATGAAAATCCATAGTATTCTATCAAAATACATATTATATGCGGAGAGAGCGACAAACCAACCGCTTGGCTGGTGAAGCAGATCCCTCTGATAATTCCCAATCGCGAATCATATGTTTCAAATATAACCGCATCAACCTGTGCTGATATGAGTGATGAACCCAATCCTAAAAAAAAATAAAAAATTAAGATAGAAAACATGAAACATGAAACATCATACTTAAACAAGTTAATAGTAGATTATGTTAATACCTCCGAAAACAGCGTAAATTAAAGGTTGCAAATGGTGTGATATAAATACAGATCCCAAGAGACCAACCACCACCACCATGAGCCCAAGACTTGCCATCACTCGGTAACCGATAGAACCTCCCCATGAATCTGCTGCCTCCCGAAACCAGCATTCTGGAATAAATAGGTTGCAAAAACTTTATTAGTATTACTGTCACAAAATCTTGTGACTGAAATATTCGTAATAAAATATGTACATACATATGTACACAACATAAATATATTTTCAAAAATCCGAAAGCAAGATATACGATGGCATTAAAACAAAATTAAAGAATGTTAAAATAGTTTTAAGGTTCTTACGCGTTAAACTGTATATGAGAATAAAGATAGACGGAGTCGATAAACCCAGCCAAAAAGGCACTTCGAGATTCGACAGATGTACCCAAAATGCGCCATAAGATAACACCAGGTTTGGTAAGCAGATCTGTAATAAAAATATTACTACATTAATTAGATACGGTTTACATGTTGACAGACCATACGGGACTACTTACATAAAAACGATATTTACCTATTTCTTCATACTCGTATTATTTTATTTTTAATTATCCTATGGATTCTCTATTCTATTTTGCCTGTTTTTATTAATATATTTTTCTGAATAGAAATATAAATTACTTGGGCAAAACGTAACATCAAGCTTGTAGTCGCCAAAGAGGTCGGCAGAGGAGTATAGTAGGTACCTACACTCCCAAGTTTCACTAGTTAGATTACGTCCAATTATGGAATAGGTGGTGAGCCTCTTGCCATACACCTGGCACATTTCCAGACTCTGACTTCCTAGAAAATCTAAACTAGAAAAATTCAGTAGTATCCGACCCGGGATTTGAACTCAGGACCTCCCGATGGACAGCCGCGCTTGCAACCAACGAGACATTAACTTGGATACTTATTACGATATTCATTATGATCGAGTACGATTACGACTAACAATCGTTTGTAGTGATTGAGAATTCCTCTTGCTACTTCAGTGGCCAGCGCTTCGAAGTCCCGGGGAAACTTATGCGCTTGACAGTTCTCAATAATTATTAACTAATGTGTGTTTTTTAAGCTGCCGTATTACGTATTACGTATGCCGTATTACGACTTAACTAGCTACGTAGACAATTGCATAAAACTTGTCAATATGAAGGTATACACATGTCTCAGGACAAAGATAGACGGGTTGATAAGAAAATTAATATTTATATATTAATTACGAACCATTTTTGGAATTTTTAAAACACAGAGCTTTTATAAGGCCCGTTCAAACACAATGATTTTGTATTACTCCGTATCCACCACAATAAAACAATTACCATAATAAAGTCAAATATAAAGACATCGTCTATTGATTGTTTTAGAAAAAAAATATTTCTACTATAAATATATCACCGATAGTAGCTTGCATTCTTGTACATAAATAGAAGTGATTGTAAACGTAACTTCACGCCTGTACTCCCCGAAGGGGTAGGCAGAGGAATGCAGAACATTCCCATTAAGAGTGATTGTAAAAAATTGTAAGCCGACATTTCAGCCCCTGAGATAAAGGAAACCTAAGATAAAGGAAAACTATCATATATCATTCTTATGTGGTTCATTACCATTGAATATGTTTAATCGACACACAGTGCTCCTACCCAATGAAGGACGCGGGGAGACGTATAACAACAATAATTGATTCAATCATTACATCCAGTTTTCGAAACCCGTAAACTCAACCCGATTTGAACAATATTGTTCCATCGGATACCGAACTATCTTGAAAATACGATTGAAGTAAGTAGGTATGAAATTTGACTTCTAATGCAATAAAATAAAAAACCCATATTGGAAAAGTCCACATAAATATGAATATTTATTATAAACAAAATACTACATTATGAACAGAATAGTGTTACACAATAAAGCGATTCAAGTAAATGTACGTTAGATAATACATACGTTTAAGTACACAACGGAGACTAGCAAACTCCAGCGCCATGTCGCGCTCTGTCCTCGACCATCTATTTCCATTTAGTTTTCCTTATGTACCCATTGTTTCCATTTTCAATTATACTTAAGTAGGTTTGAACGCACTGAACACTTTATAACACGTCGATCATATCAGTAGGACAGAATATCACCACTATACATTAAAAAATATAAATACTAAAGAAAATCTAACAAACACAAGAGAGCATTATTGTCTTATTGACAAGACTATATTACATCGACAAGATTACATCGACATGCATCGACAGCGTTATCGTAGGCCCCAACAAGTGACTACATTGTCTTATCTTATCATGCTTATTATTCCCATTCCTAGTTCTTATGTTTATGATATTGTTTATATAAAAGGGCGTACTGATATAAAATGACATTGATTATTTTAATATTAAAACCACAAGTGTTTCACCTTCCTTGAGTCACGACTATAAATAAATATAAAATTATGAACATTATACCTCCGTCGTGTGACGGACTAATTGTGTGGTAAATTATTGTGCTAAGTTTCTAACATTCTTATTTATATAAATTACAGTATTGTAGTGACAATTATACTATGAACTTCAAACTAAGCAATCTTTACCAAAAGTGATATTTTGTCCTTAACAAGGAACAAGAAAACAAACATCGTAATACCAATGGGGAAGCATTTTCTTTCGTAGTCCTGATCCACAATGAACGGAGAAAACATAAGAAGTAACCCTATTAGCCTACATAAACACTATATACATAATTATGTTTCAAACCATGCTGCAGTGTATGACAACAAAAACTAAACAGCTAGAAAATCTCCTAAATTCTGTCTGTTCTGAAGATCATTACTAAATGTATAATTTTCACACAAGGTGTTTGTTTTGCTTACATTTGCTTAATGGAGGCTTCTCCTTAAATTCTGAAATCGCAGCCGGATTAGGCCGGAAGCAGTGTTCCCGAAATATTGTGTATATCAAATGGTCAACATTATTAGCCTGTTTAATAAATTCATTGCTAGTAAGGGTCTCCCCAAAGGTTCTTGCTCATTATGCCATCATTGGGCACGCGCATTGAGGATCGCAGCGCACCTCATACACCTCTACCCATTGTCAACCAGTGCACATAGCCGTAGAGATTGTCTATTTTAAATCTAAACTCCCTTCTAGTTCAAACACATAAAAATTTTAATTTTTCAAACATAAAAATTTTCAAACACAAAGATGTTTAGATGACACACAATGACATACAAATTTACATTGGTCACTTCAGTAAACGATTAATAACATAATTAATATGTTTTGATAACCAGATCTGTCGACCAACTAGTGCATAATAGATTCGATCGTGCCACAGAGTGGACGTGTCGTTTCATACAAACGCGCGGTCATCGCCATTGTAAGACAATTGATGCACTAATCACTCGATTAGTTGACTTCTTAATGTGAAAAAAAGTCTTAGTTTGCAGTAAAATCGCCGCATGCACACAACTGAAATGTTGCAACATTTACTTTCCTTCATACATTGAATAAAGAAAAGTGGATAGGTCATTCATTTGGAATAAATTTGGATTTAATTGGAAGATACTACAGCATGCCGCGCCATACGGCGATCAGCTAACAAGTTTCAACTAAAATCAAATTATTAAGTATATAATAAAGTGAAGACATTAAAAACATGTAAAATATGTGTTAAATAAATATACAATACCTGTTTATAAAATACAATTGAATATATGTAAAATTTCCTTGTGTTCTTGTCTTTGTCCTTGTAAAAAAAATATGTAAGGTCGTATAAAATTGTCTCTTTTCAAGCAAGAGGTACAACAATATGGGCGTAAAGAACCCCGCATCACGTAATAATGAGTTTATATAACACTATTAGATATATCACTAGACTGACCTACGTGGATAAGTCTAACAATAAAAATAAAATAAATAATCAACGTCATCGCCTTGACGACAGCGTGTTTTGCTTCTTATCACTTTTTCGCTACACATGCTAGATTAAGATTAGCAGCTGAAATATTCATGAAGTGATACAACATGCATATGTATATACATTATACAACGTCCATATGTATTAAAAAGGGCTTTTTATTAACATTATTGACTACGATTTTACTCAAACCTATTTATAAAAGTAACATGATAACCGTTGACTGCCTAGTTGGTCGTGTGGTTGCAAGTGCGACTGCAGATCGGGAGGTCCTGGGTTCGATTCCGGGTCGAACACTACAAAAGAATTTATCTAATTCAAAAATTTTCTGATTTAGAAAATTACTAGAAAAAATTCTAGAAAATATAAAATTAAATTTAATTCTAGTAGTGGTTCGGAGTCTGGATATGTGGCCGATAGATGGCGATAGGCTCACCACCTATTCCATAGTGGGACTTAAAAACGTATGCGGTAAGAGGTGGGAGTGTTCTACATTCCTCTGCCTACCTCTTCGGGGATTACAGGCGTGAAGATAAAAAAAAGAAAACAAAAAGTTAATAAAATATCCTATTCTACCACTTATGTATGTATATCTTGCCACTAACTTTGATCTACGTAACATCAAAAAAACTTAACATCCCGCCTGTAATACCCTAAGATGTCGGCAGAGAATGTACAACACTCCCAAGTGTTACCAGTTACGTTTACGTCTGATTATAAAATAAATGGTGAGTCTATTGCCATATAACGAGCACACTTCAGACTCCAAGCCACTACTATAAAATCTACATTAAAAAAATCTAATAGTTGCCTCGTTGATTGAGTGCTTGATTGAGCCTAACTATCGATCGACAGATCCTGGGTTCAAATCCGGGGTGGGTTTCCGTTGGATTTTTCTAACTAGAATTTCTTATTAATATTTCTAGTAGCCTAGTGATAGCCTTGTGGTTTAAAATTCAACCTCTCACTCCGGGAGACCGGGTTAGAAGCTGGTGCGCACTTCTTAAAAAAATGTGCGTTTTAAGTTTACATATCACTTGCTATAACGGTGAAGGAAAACATCGTGAGGTAACCTGTACACGTTCGAGTTCTCAAAAAAATGTTGTCTAAGGGGTGTAAGATCTGCGAACTCGCACTTGGCTAGCGTGGTAGATTATGACCTTAACCCTCCCATTTTGACAGGAGACCCATGTTCCAGCAGTGTAAAATAAAAGGGTTGATATCGATATCGATTTTTAGTAGCGCCTCGGTGCCTGAATTTATGCCCGACGTGTGGTCAATATGCTAATCCCAATTCTACTGTCGAACGTAAAGGAAACTGGCAAAACTTGGGAGTGTACAACACTACAGCCTACCTCTTCGAGGATTCCCAGCACGATGTTATTTACTACATCAGTCGCCAGTAAAATTTCACCTTAAGAGAAATAGTTTTTCTGAACTCGCCCCATTTCCTCCTTAAAAGGCATTAAAGCCGATAACCCGCCCTCGTCGGAAGCAGCGTCGTATGTAACGTTTATCTTATTGCCCGTGAGGTGCTTTACGACGGATACACTCTAGGATATTCTGGAGAAACGGACTGACCAAAACTGAGACTAGACTATGCCAAAAATTATATTATCCCACTGTACTTATAAGCATAGTACATGCTTATTATAAGTCGTCAAAATACTATTAGTATTCATTCTTAGCAGGATTATTTTAAGCCATACAGTTAGTAAAATTAACATTAATGCTATAGGAAATTGCTCACATAAACATACTTCGGATGAAAATACAAAATGTTTTACATGTATCTAAAACTATAAATATGCTGATATAATGTCCCGGGAACAACGTGCACACATTTTATCACCAAGTTGTTGAAAATTTAGTTTATTTATCATATTTTGTGTTTAGTGTAACAAATTAACATAACATTTAATAATGTAGCAAAATTAACTACAAATCATAGAAATACTACCTACTAATTACATTAAAGTAATGTAAAATGCTAATGTAATGTAACTGTGTTAGTTTCCTAAAAGTAACAAGCGTAGCACAAACAGCTTAAACCTCTCACGTCGCTATGACGTCAATAAAAACTTTGCCAACTCTTTAGGACGGAAAGTTGCAAATGGAAAACAAACGTTTGAAGCACCAACTTTGCTTGGCTGTGAACAGGAGCGTCAGAAAACTGCTGTGGGAATAGAACAGAGGTTACGATTCAAAGAGAAATCCATAAAGTAGCCTCAGCTATTGAAAAAAAATTAATATAATAAGAATAGTATAATGATATCTTAGGACATCTGCACACATGATCTCGAAGTAGGTATCAATAGAGATTTCGTTATGGTAACCAGACAGTTTCAATTACATATATACATATAAATATATACTTGAATAGATATTTTCTTTACGTTTTTTTACACTCAGAATACTTTTTATAAGTACGTAGAACAAATATTTGCGCTGATCCTATAAATATATATTCTGATTGGGCGCAAAAGTCATGTACATTAACAACTGCACCAAAAGGTTTGTTATTAATTTAAATATCAAGTAATCACTAATATGATTGAGTGCTGATTTATCGCAGACAGATAGTTAAAGTATTTCACTGCCATCATTTATCAGATGGTAGACACAACTGGACGATACATACAACTAAATTTTTAATTTTTTGCTAAAATTATTACAATTTGTTGAATATAATCAAAGTCCCCCTAACAATTTAAGACCTTATTAAATACCCCAGTATCATTATTACAAGCACATTTCCGTTACGTTGCCGTTGACGAGACAGCGACTTTGCATATATTGTCACTGTACTTAGCCGAAGGGCATCCCACATTTGCCAAGACGTGGTCTCCGCTGCAGAACAGCTGGCATGGCAAGGGCAAAAGAACAATCACAACAGGCGCAGTACCCATAACCATTTAAATAACTCCCAAGTATTATTGGCTCAAATTATTAAAAAACCTTTTTTTTAAATATTGAAGTGAGGTGAACTTGCTGAGGGACAAGCAGAGCCCTTCGTTAGTATTTAAACCTGTTTGTAGGATCATGTTCCCTTAATTGGAACCACAATAAAGGAATGAATTTGCAAATTCGGATGCAAACGGCCCGTTTCGACGATCGAATAGTTATTCCACAATTTAATACAGTCTCGGGTCGTTGAGACCCCGCGTTCCGAACAATCAACGCAAACTATGCCAATTGAGACCGCATCCGCCTAATTGTAACCTAGAGGTGCGTTGGATAACCCACAAATTAAGATTTCCTTTGGAGTGCCTCTTAACCCGCAATTAAATTGTAAAAGCTTAATTGTACCCACTAATTGTTATGTGATTATTTGTTGGGAACTTCTTCGGTTGTAGTTGAAGCGATTCTATTATAGGATGTTAGCCTTCTGAGAGTTTCCCATAATCTTATTTGTAGCGCGTAAAGTTTGCCAAATCGCACTATCCAATACAGTGAACGGCCATGATTTGCATTTCCGTCTTTTGATGAAATCGTAATGTATTGACAAATGGACAAATTGACAAATAGCTAGATAGGTATCTGACTACTGATAATAGTAGGCATTTTATGGAAAACTGTTATGGAAAAACTGATAAAAAATTATTTCAAAATCAGATATAATTTTTTACATAACACCATAGCAGCCTTGAATAATCTGTTTACTAGACATATTTTCCTAAGAGTGTAACATTATAGACAAAAACGTTTAATTGAAAAGAAACTATTATTTTATACCCAATAAAGGAAATGGTTTGTTAATTAAAAATCGTCGCTGTATTTCCTTTGAGCATAGTTTTTCTGACTTCTTATGTTTTTATTATATTTCAAATAGTTCCAATAAATTAAAAAGTAACAAAGCAAAGTTTAAGTGAAAACTTTAAATGGAATAAAATGGAGCTCCAAGGAGAGGCGTCACCGGGCACAAACAACAAAAATATAAATTCTGGTATCTGGAATTGGAAAAGTACGTAGTACTTTTGTATCGCTTAAATGGAATTTATTGCATTATTAAAATGTTCTGTAACGGTCTTCTTGAGCAATTAAATTTAACGAGACCTGCAGAGTATTCGCTAAAGTCTTTCCATATTTTCAACGGGTTTTTTGGTGAGTTAAAATTGATAGCTCGATTAAAATTATTCTCTTTGAATTCTTACATTATTAACTTATTATATTCCTGTATGTACCTTTATGTCCGCTTTATAGACAGACAAACAGCTACTTCACATTAAGAAATCACACCAAATTGCTAACTGTGTCCTGTGTTTTATTGTATATATAATTTCAAACACTATCGACTTATCCTAACACATTAATAGAGGCATAAGTTGTGATCACGTCGCGGCATAAAAATTAAACATATTCGCGCTATAATCACCATCATGTTCAGTCTATTGTGGTTCACTGCTAGTCCTATGCTTCCTCTGAGGGGTTATGCTCTTAATCCTCACGCTGGACATGCGGGTTGGGTCTCGCAGAGCTCAGTTTCTCGCATCGCCTACGGTGTTGAAATCTGTTCGCATTAATATCAGCTTCCATTGCGATTCCATCTAGGCCATAGTGTTACCAACTATGTGGCAGCACTGTCTTCTAATCATTAAGTATGATACTGCTACCCACATTAAAATACACTCAAGTGACAATACCAGGTCTATATCAACCAAGTGTGACCTGATGCGCTGATTGTTGAACTTTAAGTTGTCTAATAGTCAATAGAATGTGAGAAGAAAACTTATGAATCCTATTCATGTATAGACATTTGGTCATTTGTGTTTTAGCCTAATAACTTATTTTACACAATTACTTTAATTATTTTACTTTTCTCTGTAATTGTTTAAGTGAAATTGTTTTGTAATTGTTGCCTATTTGTTTGAAATTCAGCAACCGGTGGCATGTATTCAAAGCCTGGCGCACACTTCATTATAAAATGTGTCCTGTAAGTTTAAATATCTCTGACTATAACAGTGAAGGAAACTTGCACACGTTAAAGTTAATAAAAAAAATAATCTCTAAAGGCATGTGAAATCTGCAAATATGCATTTGTCCAGTGTGGTAGATTATGACCCTAACCGTCTCACTCTGAGAAAACACTAGTGTTCCAATAGTGGAATGAGAAGAGAGGTCGTATAATAAACTGTCCTTACAAAACAATTAATTTACAGTACATCAAATTATATATGTACATTATACATGCATAATAACGACATTAATATTCCATTCATATTGAATGACACGTAATCGCTTGAACATTAGATGCATTCCGCTAAATTCCTCAGGACTTACGTACAGTGTACTGCGACTATATCTAATCCTTTGATGCTCTGTTAATTATAGAACAATAAATGAAGACTAATAAGACTAATTGTAGCATACTAACAATGATGATGATGATGAAAATAAGGGAGTTCTCCCAAAAAACGCGTGCTGTGATGAATAATTCATGTCTGTTATAATAACCATATCTCAAGGAGTAAAATGGGAGAACCGAACACTTAATGATATTTCCAATGATACGGTCCGTGTAATTATTACATTTATATCACCCAACTTCAAATTTTAATGATTTCACTGTCACCAGAGTGATCAAAAATAAAATTTTGTGTTTGAGTATTGTATGTAACTATTTGTTTGCCTACAACTATGTAGCAAGTATCTCAAAGAAGTAAGCGGTAATTGGGTCCTTTTTGCACGTTTTTAGATTTCCAAGACTGAACACAAACAATTTGCTATTTTTGCATACATAGTATCACGCTATTATCCCGGAAGGATATGTCAAGATTAAGGTTCACTTGTTTCGACTCATTTATTTCAGTAGAGTTAAAAACATGCTCGTCTATTAAAAGTGATTTTGACCTAGTTCGTGTCGAGATAAAAGTATACCATTACATCGACAGATATTTTATTCTTAATAATAAAATGAATATGTATGAATGAACAGTAGAACACCGTAAAAGGATTTCTTTATTTGTTTCAGTTCAGGTTCTTCTTGTTAGATCAAAATTTCCATTTGCGTTTGTATTCGCTAATCAGTTTTTCCTCATTGCTTGCAGCTCTGGGAGATTCGGACCACCTACGACGATGTATTCTCCCATAATTACACCAACCTTTCAAGGTACTAAAGTTACTAACAATGTTAGGGTTCTAGTAATATAAGTTGTAGGAGGAATTCACATTCGTTCCGATGTTAGTATTTCTTTATGATCATTATTGACCAGCTATTTCATTGATAACTAGCGGAGCATCTTAATACTACAATCTCAAGTTTAAATCATAACCTATAAATCCATTTAGGTTTAAAAATATATAGAACTATTTTACTTCATCTAGTTTACCCTATAAGATACTTGACGTGATAATGTACATAATAATAATTACAAAAAAATAGTTACTTCTGAATATGTATATGCAAATGCAGTGCAAACAATATAAATTTAACACGCTTTGAACAAATCAATCAATAAATTAGCATCGGTAATTATTGAAAACTATTTCGAAAAATAATTTATAAAAATCAAGGAATTTATTAAGTCAAAGCTATAACGAGATAATGCCGGCTGACTCTTCTCTGAAGTCGAAGAAGCGCCTCGTCTTTGATGAATTGTATTTGATTATACTTACGACGTCAATCTCAAAAATAACCATAAAAATGGTCTGTATAGGTCTATAATCATTGACAAGTAAGTGGAATTCTGGACAAAATCTAAAATCATTCAGTGTAACGTAAAAAAAGTAATATCTCTATGGAATGGGTGTTAAGTCTGTTAATATACACCGAGCACATGTCCAAACTTCAAGCCACTATTAGAAAACCTAAGTAAAAAAAATCCAATAGAGTCCGACAGGGGTTCTAGACTCCTTAGAGTTCTCAAAAAATCATTTTCTCTAAGGCGTGTGAAGTCTATCAATCTGAATTTAGTTAGCATGGCAGACTGTGGCTTTAACCCTCTCATCCTG
>DWEJ01000675.1:0-15449 GCA_018245835.1 Mysoria sejanus stolli
TCCCGCTATGGAATAGGTGGTCAGCCTATCGCCATTTATCGGGCACATATCCAGACTCCGAACCACTACTAGAATGAAATTTAATTTTTAAATTCTTCTAGAATTTCTCTAGGAAATTTCTAGTCATTTTCTAAATCAGAAAAAATCATTTGTATTGTTCGACCCCGGGAATTGAACCCAGGAACCTCCCGATCTGCAGTCGCACTTGCAACCACACGACCAAGGAGGCAGTCAATTGAGTTGTTCTTTTTACGAGCATGCTCTTGACTCTATAGCATATCGGTGGCAGCGATCCCATTGTTAGAAATCAGGGCGTTATAAAATACGAGTTAAATTAGAATCCCTGGTGCCTATTATTTATGGTGCAGCAGTCAATAATATCGCCGATAATGACCGCACTAAATATGATTTAGGGAATTTGATCGAAGCACGGTAATGTGCCAGGCGATTGTGCGAATGGTACTGCGAAATATCCTTTGTTTGCACTCAATATGAATATATTAAAAATACTGACAAATCACTTGTACGGACGGTACAGTCGAATGCTCGTTAGCTATATGTGCTATGACCATATGCGTCCGTCCACTTACATAACATCGTAACATCACGCTTGTAATTCCCTGAAGTAGAAAGCACTGGACTGCAATACTCACGCGTTTCACCTCACCTATAAATGTCCCATGAAATCGGGAGTGAAGTATTTCTATATACTGAGCAAATATCGAGCCTCCAAGTTACTAATGTAAACGACAAATTTGAATAACTTGAAAATACTGTGCCCGATCTGGGTAACTACACAGCTTCTTGGTCAGCATTAACGCTTTCAAACACAAGTCCAACGAATAAAGCCATTCGTCTATTCAAATGAATCAAAATCTATCCTGCGATCAAAATTTAATAACTTTATATCCATGACGAGTAAATTATCCTATATATGAACATTACAAACGACCACAATTAACAGCGTAGACGAGTACAGTGGAACAAAGTCTACAGTAAAATTCTGGATCTCGAGTACACAGAGGCCAATTTAATCGCAATTCTACAGGAATAATTGGAAGTTTCAAACGACTTCATTTATGAGTACTATATGTGTATGGCTCATGAGAGACACCGCAAAAAGTTATTCCGTATTATTGCCAAAACATTATCGTAAATTAATTAGCTGCAAAATAAAGCCTCCATTACGTCGCGATAGCTTCATTGTCACGTCGAATAAATTCATAAGCGGAGTGTTTGTGTTAATGGCCGCTATAATTTTTATTAGAAATATTACGCCAATAAATGTAACCGTTAATATATATTTTCAGTTTTTAATGTTTCTCATTGATTTATATGTTTATAATATATTTAAATTTGTAAACAAAGATTTAAATGTTATTAGTAGCCTTATATACGCCTATAGGTCTGTAAGGATAGAGATATTTGGCACTCAGTGCTCTCTGCCTACCCCGTGACGGACCCGGCGTGAAGATATGTATGTATGTAAAGTATGCGTTTTTAAATATTAGGAATATCAATAACGTCCACAATTAAAAGACTGCTGAGTTGCGGTCAAATTGCGTTTTCTGGGCCACTACATGCAATAAGCACTTGTAATTTCTGAAGACATAACATCACGCCGGTTACTACGAAAGGGTAAGAAGAGGTGTGTAGGAGGTACTACCACTGTTCGGTAGTAATTTGTAAAGAACTCTTCCAAATGAGAATATTATGGATAAAATACAACCAACCTAGAACGCAGTGGCCATTTTTTGTTGAAACGAAAAAGTATACGTAAAACCGTTAAAATATAACTCCTGCATTGCAGCGTTAACATTGCTTGTGGGGTGTGAACAAAAAGTTTCCTCAAATACATACACTTACGTACTTGTTGTGTGAATAGGCAAGTAATTCTCTAGCTTTGTCTAAGCGATCTTTTTGCTTTACAGCCAGAATTACTGCCGACTACGTAGCGGAGTCTGTTCTAAGTATTTGTATGCATCACAGCATTTATTTACCATGCTTTATTACTGTTAACAAGGGGCGGATTTATCGTCAAGCGACATTTTCTGCCAATCAACATTTTGAATATTGTCTTATTTTAAAAACGACCCAAACTATCCCGCTGTCGAGATTTGAGTTTCATTTTTTATTGAATACTTAGTTCATTGATCGATAAATTTACATAACGTTATAACAAACCTGTAATCCCCGAAGAGGTAGGCAGAGGAATGCAGAACACTCCCACGTTTCACCGAGCACGTTAACGTCCCACTATGGAATAGGTGGTGAGCCTATTACCATACACCGGGCACATATCCAGACTTCAAGCCACGATTAGAAATACCCAATAGGGGTCCGACCTAGGATTTGAACCCAGGTCCTCTCACTACGCAATTGTGTGGCAACCAACACGACCAACGAGGCAGTCAAATGTGCTATTTAAATCATGGACATCATCACCTAACTGAACGACGGCCAGTTAGGGCACAGCAGTTAGAGCGCGCATCCGCGTGCCATTATAAATTCATCATTATCATGATCATCAGCGTTTTTATCATTTTACTGTTGGACACGGGTCGCCGGACGGTTCTACGAAAGGTCGAGGCCATTCGCTATGACGCTGGCCGCGCGTGCGTTGGCAACTTATGGCAAAATGAAAAGAAACTAAGATTTTCCATCTGAATAAATCTTACCAACAATATATTT
Source organism: Mysoria sejanus stolli (assembly GCA_018245835.1). Classification (NCBI taxonomy): domain Eukaryota; kingdom Metazoa; phylum Arthropoda; class Insecta; order Lepidoptera; family Hesperiidae; genus Mysarbia; species Mysarbia sejanus. Next base: position 2,692 of record DWEJ01000675.1, read on the forward strand.
ATGTCTATCCTATTACCAACTGTAGATACTAAACCATATACTAACGCTACTGCACCAAATAAAGGTACTTATATTAGTTTAGTTGATTAGGTATATGTACATCATTTAAGTACAAATCTTTCAACAAAATTGTGATCGGCATGTAAAAACCAAAACTATAATGAAATAACAATTTATATATAACTCAGATATATATAATAACAGTCAGAAGTCTCTGAAACCGGCGAGCGGATTCGGAAAAAGTTATGAATTCAGAAGGAGCCCCTTAAATCTATAATAAAGATATTTGGTAGACGGTGCTTTATGTCAACCCCATAAGAGCCCTGGCGTGATGTTATTTTAATTAATTTAATTATGTTTTGCTACAGGGTGGAAGATATTAATATAGTTTATACACTGTGCTACTTCCAAAATCGCAGTCGCTGGGAAGCATGGAACAGTGTAACACGATTCTCCGCTTCAACTTCGAGTCGCTGGAGAGTGCGCGGCGCCTCGCGCCGGAGCCTCGCTCGCGAACTGGGACGCGAACCTCGTCTTGTGAATAGACAGCTTTAAGCCTGTTTCATACTTCGGAGTGTAAGAGTGCAGACCAATGCTTGCAGGTTGAAATTAAACAAAACAACACTTCAAACAATTTGTTTTATTTCACATAAAACTACTTCCAAAATATCTATACATAAACATAAATATATATTTAGTACTTTAAGAGTATTGGTGTAAAAATGAGAAAGGGCATGCTCCGTTGGTTCGGACTTGATGAGAGAATGGCTGATGAAAGAATGACGAAGAAGATATACAACACAAATGTTGAGGGACGCAGGTGCCGAGGGAAGCCAAGACTCACCTGTCTCGATGGATTACGCCAAATATTGGCTGATGGGGGAGTCAGGAGTCTCCGAAAACGGCGTGCATGTATGAAAAGAATTATGAATGTGGAGGAGGCGCGGCTGGTCTGCAAAGATAGAGATATTTGGCACTCCGTGCTCTCTGCCTACCCCGTGAAGGACCCGGCGTGAAGATATGTATGTACTTTAAGCAGTCAGTTCCAGTTATCATTGAAAGAAGTTGGCGGGTTAAAACATAGTTCAAATCATAATCAATCATCACACTGAATGACTACTAACGCGAAGCTCCAATAATCCTGTGGTTAAGCATGACGTAATATGCAAGTAGTCTAAGAAGAAGCCATATTAATTGCTAAAATAAATATAAATTTGATTAAAGTTAACAATAAGTACTCATACTAGCAAGGATATAACTCGTATCAAAGATTATTTCTAGATGCTTTGCTTAAATAATTCACTCCATTTATTCCACCTGACATACGTACGTAACAAAATGGCGCCGCACCAGAACCAACGTAGTTTCATAGATAAGCTTCACAAACTTTGGAACGAGAATCCATTGAAATAGAAGCATGGAACGAAATTTAGGACTTATAGCTTTGATAAACATGTTTGTCGAAACTACAAGAGAATTAATTATAGTTATATGTCAATAACGAAAATAAATCTACAAAATTCTATCAAATAGTTTCATGTGAGATAAATCTCTCGAGAGAATATCTCGATGTAAGATATTTTAAAATGAAATAAAATAAGAAATATTCTCAAATCTCATTTTAAGTTGGACAATACTCATTTGTACCGACGATGAAATCCGTTTTAAATTCTTGACAATCATGATGGAGAAAATATTTAATAACATGTAATTTTAAACACACAATGGTCCTTCGTCTTTATTGATATTTATTAGTTACACGTAGATCACATACGTAGATATTTACGTCCGACAACAAGCAGAATTGATACTTAACAAAAAAATACGAATAGTCTTGGAACATAATACTCGAGTATAACTAAGCCACCTCCTACAGGTAGCATAATGGTTTCGATGCATCACACATATGTAACGCTTAAACAATATTTTTAAGATCATAAACGAAATTTTGTTCGAACTTTCAGTTTTGTACAATATTTTTCACCGTTTTATATACTTCACTATTCTAAGACTCATTCGTTCAATTCGTTCACTCTTAAATTCACAAACGCGAAGTCTCCACTGCATTCAGTTTATACATATTTATCGACACCCCCTGAGCCTTGCGTCTTTGTACAGTACTCATAAGACTTCAGTCCTTTACGAGCTATACAAAAGAAATGCTTATGTCAATGTAGTTTTGAATACAGTATAATTTTTATATGACTCTGTAGAAATACCTCAATAATTGCATATTGATGAAAATACCATTTCCGAATCATTTCTCGTATGATTTGTCTCATCAATTCACACACGGCTATCTATTACCAAATGAGCTCGTTTATTATTTGAAATTTACATTTATTATTTGAAAATAGAATAAATTTGAAAATCGATAATCACTAGCGGATCCAAAACAAATAAGAGTCAAAACTTCATACTCCCACCCGCCACCTGATAAAACCAAAATTCTACTGGAAATAAAATTTTGCAAATTTTAAAAGCGAATGGTGCACGCGTAACGTTATATTATCGTAAGAACTTTCCAGAACATTGCCCTGTGCTGCCGTATTTATGAGGGCACGAGGAATCATCCCGCTGTAGTTCACAAAGAATTTAATTAATACGCCCATTCGGGATCGCCGTCGCAATAACGAATTAGCCAACATTGTTCTAGGCCCGCCTTTTGTTCTTGTGGTTAAATTTTAACACGCTATCCTACGTATAAATATATTAACGTACGTAACGTACGTACGTTACTGAACGTACACACTATTATTTATTAATTTCCCGTGGGCTACTACGTTTTTCTCAGTATTTTCTTAGAAATACCTTCGGCTATAAATATGAATCAATAAATCTTAAATATACATAAGTCAATGGGAAATGTTCTGTTAGAAAAAGCCAAGTCCGTCCATTTTGTAAAACAATAAATTAATATAAAATAAAGAAAAGAAAATGTTCGCAATTATATTGTATAAACTACATCATATTATTCGATTAACAAACAAAAAATTACATTAGTTAAAATAATAAAATTTCTGGAAAATCTCCAAATATCTTTTCATAATAGCTTTGCTTTTTGTCAATAGCAATTTAATGGGAGTTTTTATTTCTGTATTCTATACCGCAGGACTGTCCTAAATTATTTTCTTAATTCCTTCACATTACTCTGATAGTCCAACTTTCAGCTGGTTACGTCCAGAAGTCAAAAATTACGTTCTTCGATCTGATAGGGAGTCATTTAATTCATGTGAGCGCTACGCGTAGTAAAATTACAAAATTTTATAAGGAACTTTTAAAAATGATATTAATCAGGATAGGCCTTCTAGCGTACTAGTAAGACGAAACACAATGAAAGAAGCACTGCAGCTATGTAATTATATACACATTATCTTAGTGTATTCTGTTCCCGCCATGTAAGAAACCTCGCGTAACGATATTATCACTGACAAGAAAACTTTAATAAGTTAATAAAATAAATACCCATAGTAAAACACAGTTATTTCGGTACCGTTCGTTCGTTGGGGAATTATCTAATATTGTTACAACAGCTTTACGCTTTTGTTCAGCTGGAAATTTATAAAACATACCTTTTAAGAGCGGCCTAAATCTGAATGGACGGGCGACCGCGTGTAGTTGAATAATTTATCTCGCCAAAAAACGTAAATACGGAAAATGGAGCGAGTTCTCAGTAAGACAAACTAATACCAAATAAGATCAGATTTGAAAGTAAATGCCAAATACTAAGTACAGTAACGGTTCCTATACATACCATCGACATCATGATATGGCGTAACATCAGGTCAGTAATGTCCGAAGAGTTAGGCGGGGAAATATAGTATACTGCCACAAATCAACAGTTACGTTTATGTCCCACTATGGAATACGTGCCAGACTATTGCTGGTGACGGCGCGGGCAGAAATCCAGACTGCGAATCACTAGAAGATGTTCTTAGAAAAATTAAATAGTGTTCATCCCGGAATTAACACCCAGGACCACTGCATCGTCAGTCGTGTTTGCGACCAACAAGACGATCCGCGAAATTAAAAAGGTATTACTGCAACAAATTGTATTGACTGCCTTGTTGGTCGTGTTGGTTTCAAGTGCGACTGCCGATCCGTAGGTCCCGGGTCCGATTTCCGGGTCGAACGCTACAAAATTTTCTAATTAGAATTTTTTTCTACTAGAAAATATAAATTAGATTTCTGGTAGTTTGGAGACTGGATATGTGCCCGATGCATGGCAATAGGCTCACCTCCTATTCCATAGTGGGACGTTAACGTGCTCGGTGAAACGTGGGAGGGAGTGTTCTGAATTCCTCTGCCTACCTCTTCGGGGATTACAGACAGAAAATTACGTATAGATTGCTTGTATTCTATTGTATTATATATAGTCATCGAGTCATAGACGCTTATATCCATGAACAGTCTTTAAAATAATTGAATTTTTTAAAGAAATGTAACGCAAAAAAAACAAAAAAGAAATCAGTTTTTTGTACCTACATCTGTGCTGAATTTCTTTGCTAGGTTTGCTTATTGGATATGAGTATAATGACAATAAGTCCGGGTAGCTACTCACACCTTTAAGGACATTATTGGTAATTCTAAGGTCCCCAATCACGATTTTTCCTGAATGTACGTACGATATGATACCCAAATCTGATACCATTGTGCAAACTCGAACAAACTTTGAGATTGGGACTCAAAGAGAATACTCAGGTCAACAAACATTAATTGAATATACAGTTTTCAATTCAATGTCTGTTTGAGCCAGTTAGAAACTAAGTTACGCTCGACTTTATATATAAAACTTGACGTCTATCTGTCTAAATAACATTTAAATAAAAGCTTTAAATGGATGCTCTGATACAATGTTAACTTAAAACTACTTATATACAAGACGTGAAAATTTCTATATTTTACTAGTTTAAGTTTTGCTATATTATTGCCTCTGTTTTTATTGTACTTTATTGTAAACCGTGAATAAAGATTGATATTATTATTGTTATTAAAATGATTGGTTTCCGCTAATTGAGAAAGATTAGCCAAAAATGACATATCTTTTTTATCACGTGAAAAGAATAGTTGCAGTTATCACCCACCACGCTAACACCATTGTATGAATAGACCAGTTAATGTTACATAATTCGGGTCAGCATATTTTAAAAAATAACATCACGCCTCTAATTTCCGAAGAGGTTAGCAGAGCAGTAGATTTTACATTCGTGCGTTCACCAGTAACGTTTAGGTCCCATAAGGGAATAGAGATGAGCCTATTACCATACATGGGTCACTAATCCAGACTGCGGGACTTGGAGCTTTAGTTAAATTCTAATTTAAAATAACCCTTTAGTATCCGACCAGAATTTAAAGAGAACATCTCTTGATCTGTAATCGCGCTAGCATCCATTCGACCAACGATGCAGTAGAGGATTGTGTTTATTCATGAACTTATATTCATTACTAAGACCATTAGTTATGTGCTCGATGCATGGCAATAGGCTCACCACCTATCCTCCATAGTGGGACGTAAACATAACCGGTGAGACGTGGGAGTGTTCTGCATTCCTCTGCCTACCTCTTCGTGAACTTACATAAGACCATTATGTGTCGGTACGTAACTTCACGCCTGTAATCTCCGATAAAAAACATACCTCTATTTAACTGAAGTTTATTTAAAAATGTGTAACGTCTAAATGAGCAAGTCGTGAAGAATTTAAATGTGTATAAGCCAGCAACAACATTAAGCAGTCGAATGAGCATTGAATTCCTGATTTCCTGATTGATTTTTCTGAAGATCTTAGAACAGAATTCGAATCTTTACATATTTAATGTAATACAAATTAAGTTAATAAAGTCGTTCATAAAGTAAGGTTACAGAATACGGTTACCTTCAGCCGGCCTCGTTTCTATTGTTTACAAATTCATTATGTGATTGTAAAATATAAAATATAACAATAATAATATCTTGGGACAATTCACATGTATACGTTAATTAGATTAGTCGCAGACTAGGTAATACCCGTACTGCAATAATCAGATAACTCATTAACATCGAACATTTTATCAATTATTAAATACATACTTAATTGTACCAACAATTTCATACCCAGCTGTAATATTAATAATGGTATTCGTATTTATCGTATATATTTTTAACTAGTTTGGACAGAACACAGCTTACAACAAAACGGTTAAGGTCATTTGGTCATTTGCCGTTTATAAAATCAGATGCAATAAAACATATAATTCAAGAACAGGGTGCCAAAACTTGACCAAGAGAATGTGTCGGTACCTTAACGTCACAAAAAATACAAAACTAAATAATTTAAGAGGTTGTTCCAAATAAAACCGCTTTTATATAGACGCTTGTACGACACCAAAATCTCAGTGAGTCGTACTTCACTGGGCGGAGATGGTATCACAAACGCTATACAAAGGTCGCTGAGGTCAGTTTGGAGTATTCGAGGAATTGTATCAAAGGCCCGCCCGTTTGCATTCCCGAGTTAGCGGGTTACGTTCAGCCATTATAATTATGTTATACCCAGATTGCTTATAATAGATATCATTAAGTTCACTTCACAATGTTTAGAACACCGAAGCCGAGACGGATCTTACTCGTAACCTTCATTTACATTTCTCTGGTCATTCGCTAGAGCTGTTTCACAATACAAGTGAATGCACGATGCATTCACTTCTATGCATGTATCGACCTTAAATTCGAATTTTGAATTACACCGGAAACTATATGAAATAAAGTTATTATGTTAAATACCACGTCATATTATATGAAAAATATTATGCTTCCCTAACATCAGTGCTGCAGTCGATATGAAGTACTAATGAAATACTTTAATGGACTGGCAATCAAAATTATGACACAAATGTATTAATCTGACCTAAATCTTTTTACTATTGGTCGAGCTCTCAATTCTCTTCGCCCAAAAAATACAGCACCTTCCTTATTTTAATCAGACTGAAGATTTACATCAATAAACAAACGTCTCCAATTAAATGGAACAGTCGTCTTGTATTACGCAGACGACAAATATCAAAATACATAACGTAACTTAAATAAGTATAAACGTAATAATCGATACACGTATTATACTTAAGCAGAGATCTCTGTAGATATTTAAAGAGTATTGTGTGGATTAAGGTCTATGATATTTCGCATAATTAAAGTGGGTACAGGCTAGGAGCGCTAAAAACTAAAATGTACCTATATAATGTTTATAAAATTCTGCGACATCTACACCTAATTTTATACTGTACTGTGTGAATAATCCTTAAGTGTACTGCTTTCACGCTCATAAAACTATCTACTTAAGGCTTTAGTCCAAATTGGGTTAATTCGTTTGCATTTTAGGTTAATTCCTCAGCGTTCATATGTATATGAATAAAATTATCACTGCTGGTTAATTTGGTCTGAATCAAATGCAACATCATCGTAAAATCTTCATCACAAACTTCGTGAGCCTAATGAGTATGGGTTTTTATAATGTAGGAGCCATTTGAGCTCCTATTTTGAATACGATACAAGGCTTAAACAAAGGAAGTCAATTAATTCAATCATAGTCAATTATTAAATAATTTTTATCAAACAACAATAGACGTGTCGATTTACCGCTTTTGGGCATCTCACAAATACATTCCCCGAACCCGTGACTGAATACTTGGTAAATCAGACGCTGACCGATCGCTATACGGCGTAGTCTGCCTGGACACACTTAAATATCCTGGAGGCTATCGGTAGCAGCATAGTCAGTACGTAAAGCTATGCTCTGTGATCCCTAATCTACATACCCAGCGTGGGAATTATGAGAATATTCCTCAGGGGAATGTTAAGCCCAGCAGTGGACTACAATAGGCTGATAATAATGATGAATAGATGTAACCTAGTAACCAAGCACGGTCTGTAATTGTGTGCTGTCTTCAGTTTAAGTTTGGTCTCAGAAGCATAGAACTGTCACCAACAAATTTGCACCTACCCTAAAAAAACTTGCTGGAGTACATATACATAGTTCGCGATCCATAAAATCCACGGCGCTAAAGACAGTCAATAATTCAAAATTATAAGCCTTTAATATTCCCGTACCACTACTATCGCTTACACAATTTCTCCGTTTACAAATATTTAAGAGTATATTTTCAGTTGAATGGCCATTTTCGCTACAGCGCCGACTTTACCCAAATTAACTTAGCACTTCTTCTGTAGCTGTATTGTTCGCTGAACGCTCGCATACTGTTTAGTTGCACGCTCGCTAGTTTCATCTACTTTAACGTTTTTGTAGGTAAAGAGAAAATCGCGAGGAATCTTGCACGTCTTACGGTTCCTTCTCACTAACGTCCTTTAGGGTTTGTAGGGCTTCCCCTTTTCCACGCACCCTTGGACATATGTCCGAAAACAAAACAATAAAAGGTCTTGATGATGATAATAACAGTAACAGTATTAAATACTGTATTCGGTAACGGGAATACCAGCTGAATGAAAGAAGTAGGCTATGGAAGCGGTGTCCCCGAAATTGAATGTGTCGTTATTTTTCACTGATTTGCATAAGTCTTACCTACATGCTCCGTTACGGGACAGATAATATAATAGTGTGATGGTTGTGTGTGTATGGCAGAATTTGCGTGCCTCTTGCACGATTACAGGAGAGATGTTATGTTTAAAAGAATCTGAATTTGTGCCCGGTTTATGGGAATAAACTCACCCTGTATTTCACACTGGTACATAAAGTTAACTGATGACACGTGGGAGCGTACTACACTCCTCTGCAAACCTCTTCGAGGATAACACGCGTGATGTTACGTTTTAAAGGATTTATTCACAAACAAGGCAAATACGTTACTTACAATGTTATTAACTTTTATCACATTACGAACTGCGCGTCTCGCTACTAGGAAGGTAACCTACTGACGCCATTAAATATTACAAAGTAACAATAACTCCATTAATTAACAATGAGATTGTGCAAAATAACGTCGCATATAACTAACTACGAGAATAAACTAATTTACTCGGGCAATATACTGTTTGTACCTTAGTTAATTCAATAGTTATGTACATTTGAAAACAAACACCTTTCCAAAATACGTAAAGCGGAGAACTGTGTTTTAGTGAATTATATTTTATCCTCATACAATTTGTTATTCGTAAAGTCTAACATGGAGCTGAGTTACACTAGATGTCGTTTGAAGATTATACCAAAACCCAAAAAAAGATAAATTTAATGAAATTCTAATACCTTTAAAATCAGTGTTTAAGTATCGCTTAACGATTACATAACTACATACAATGATGTGTGGCTTAGGCACGCCCTTATTTAAGGTTTAAAAATTTGTATTCGTATCGCATCTGCATTGTACACGAATTAGTATTAGAACCAACGAACGAATGTCAGATGCGATCAAAAACAAAAGCCCGCGCGTTCACTCCCTGATATATTCACGTGGAATGTAACACAATAAAACCTATTATTCTATAAATAAAACAGACAAAAATAACGGGAAGTGCGTACAACAGAACAAACAATACACGACCGCCACAACACCGACAATAACATCAGTTAACGGTCCACACAATCTCGGGACGACGGTACGCCGATTTGGTCTATATGGTGTAAGCGTTTAAGATCGCTATTTGTGTGACCATGATGACATGTTCGTGTGTAATTCAGTTAAATGTCGTATATTGTCATGGGCTGCACTTGAGCGTGTCGTTCGAAAGCATTTTGTACATTTATGACAGCCATTGACCGTCCGCTGGTAAGCGTATATAAATGTTAGTGTAAAATGAAATATGAAAATATTATCTCTTATAATATGTGAAAATTTATGACTAAATTTTAGTTATCTTCAATAATTTTTCTCGTAACTTTCGAAATTGAGTTAGTTGGCATCGTTTTGTGCAAGAAACCCTAACTTATTAATGACATCAAAATGTGTATAAGTACAACAAAGTTGATACATTTTTTTCCCGAATAGTGATGTCGGAAAGTTGGAAACAGAACAGACGAATTATGATGATGATGTGGTCTATCTTTGACTCATAATAATGTGGCCGAATTGGGAGACACGGTAATATATTATACGATATATCAGTATTGTTGTTGCCACCAGACACAAACACATGAATACGAATAGCCATTCACACGGTAGATCCCATAAGACACGCCCAGCGTGAGCTATATCGTTTTCAGAAAAATATAAAAAAATAAATATTTATAAAACAGAAGTGGAACACTCCATCAACGTCTTTGTTTCTGACACATAATCTAAGACACTTCAAACTAACGGCAGAATAAGCATCTTACGATACGATTGGTTAGGTTACATCTATAAAATCAAAACAGATGTCTGTACCACTGACCTGGTACTTCTTAATGGACTCCATCTGGTCCTTGGTGACGTCGTGCGCGGGCGGGCGCGGCGGCGCGTCGCGCGGCGCCTCGCGCGGCGGCACGGCCGGCGCCGCCTTCGCCGTACCGTTCACCTGCTGGGGTTAGATGCACTGTCAGGTAGCTGACCATCAGATGTTTGGTATCACATCGCTCCTAATCAACAATCTACCTCCTTCTGGACGTTTCTATCATGCAAAGTTAGCCAAACACTAAGTAGAATATGTTGTGTCATATACACTGGCGTGTAATATATAAACCACAATTTCTGAAAATTGATGTATTGATGTCATGATTAAACTTGTCTCCTTACCCCTTAGTCGTTACACCAAAAAACTATAATTCATTTTTATAATAATAAGTTAGAGCAGAGGGTACTTTTAAATTTTAACGTCATTTTCAAAACATGCAACTATATATTTGTTTTATAGCAAAATCTTCAATAGCACCCATAGTAATAAGCCTAATAAGAAAGGTGTAACTACTTGAATATTATTATAGACCTACTGATTTTAACACACCATGGAACGAGACGAAAAAGGAAACACATTTGAGTTTTAAGTATAATCCTGTAGCGTACAGCAAAGAAACATTAAAAATGTTCTTCTTCTAGGACATTCAGAAATTATTCTATGGCGTTTTGATATATGGCTAACCTGCTGAGACCATTTATGTAGTTAGCTACAACACACGTGAACCTACAATCAACATTAAGTAACAAAATATTATAATATTGATACAATATTAATATAATATTGATACCCATGACCACAATGGTACTTGCAATTATTCAATTCAATCGAATGGCAAAAATAGAACTAATATTTCGTTTGACCCCCTCCAAGCCACGTCCAAGTAAATTGTTGGAGAGAAAAATGAAAGATAGCTTCTTAAATTACCATCTGACCGATACCATAAATACATCATGCAGTAGACCATCTATTGCCAATATTTATTATTATCACTAGCCCTATAATAGTTCTACGGTTGGATACAAGTCCTCTATCACAAGTGAGAAAAGTTAAAGCCATGGATAATATAATTACATGGCTACCATTAGATAAAGAAATAGATATAGATTATGTTATATACTTATATACATATATCACAACACATCGTACACACTATGGACAGTATTTAGTTGACACAGTTAAAGTTGAAATAAACATTTTGTTGAAATTGAGTCTGAAATATCTGAAAAATAAATAATTAGGTTAGTAATGAGAATAATAAAGACCACAATACACCCAACGCATGCACTGCAATAAATGAATGTAATCTAAAAATAAGTTTTATTAAGTACATCATGTACGATAATTCAGCACACATGACGTCCAACAAAGAAAATTTTTGAATAAAGAATTAGTACCTACAATACGTTCATAATTTTCTCACCAACATTGTATATTCTTAAGTTTTGAGTTCTGACCAATCTGATCATTTACTTATCATGTCGGAACTTGGTTAATATTATCAAACTAATCAGTATTTTAAAACGAATTTGAACTTGACGAGAGTACAAGTAGTACCAACAATAGCTTAACTCTCTCCAGTGATTATTGAATCAATTTGCTGATTAGAAACTGAAGGTTCCATTCCCAAAAATTTGTTTGGTTTTACGATTGTGTCTAAAATTGTTTATTTTTTTCCAATCCTTTTCATTCCTCACCTGTGTTAAGTCATTGAACATTTAAATAATACAAGAACCAAATTACGTAGAAATATCATTTAAATCTACAAAGGGAATTACGAACGAACGCGAAATACAAACGAACAAAAAGACGTATCATAATATTATATTACACATTTAAAACTTGACCTGGTTACATCACCTAATATCCTAAGTGTCTATAAAAACGCACTGATTATTATAGGTAATAATTTTACTATAAATATAACATAAAAACGCGTTCATTTACATAGAAATCTTCAGTTTCTACAACTTATCCCGTTATTTAATATTTGCCATTTTTGTAAACGTGTCAATATAAGCTCTGAAAGACAAAATATACCGATTGCGTAAGATAATACGTAACAAATAAACACAATGGATAAGTAGTGATGACATTTTCCATCGTAATTTCAGACCGTTTGAAATGGTAGTCAAGAACGGATCCAGCCTTGCCACCAGGCGGGGGGCACATTTTAGATGCGTTCATTCCCCGATAATGTATTTGCTATTAAAGTTATTATTCTATTAGTCAAGTACTATATTAAGTTAATTAAACATTGAAAGTACTTAAATAGAATGTATAATGTGACAAAAATTTATAAAAGCATTGTTTAACTATCTTAATTAGTGGTCCATCTAGGTCTTGGACCCAGCCTAGGGGGGGGGGGGGGACAAGACCCCCATGCAACCCCCCTGGAACCGAT
>DWEJ01000676.1:0-15443 GCA_018245835.1 Mysoria sejanus stolli
ACATACAGAGAAACACGCGCACGCCGCACGGCTTACAACTATAGCAAAAAGTGTCGTTACAACTGTTGGGTCTTAATTTTAAGGTCTAGCCCCCTTTCGCAACGCGCGATAAGGAACTTCGTTCCAAATATATTTTACCGAAAATATAAACATTAAATGTTTTATGATATAACAATTTTAATTATAATTGTATAAATAATATTTATAAAAGTATTCACACACATTGTTTCTTTAATCACTCACTCGCTAGGATTGTTGATAATTATAAATACATGAATAAATTTTGAACTAGTTTCATTAGTGTAACACAGCTTAATTTACTCACGATATGCGTAGAAATATGATATTATTATGAGTATAGAATCTTTACATTTCATTTTCGAACATTTTACAAAACATGTAATGTAATAAAAATGATGTATTAAAAAGAAATGTCATCGAAAAATCTAGAATAAACTAGGTTCAGGACTTATTTTGAATATTTAGGTTTCATGTTTACACATTGGATATCGAATAGATATTTTATTATATATATTAAAACTTTCATAATTGAATAGGTGATTTATGTACGCAATTTGTCCATCGCAAGCTATTATGATCTACAAATGGGCATCATAACGTACACTTTTCTTTAGACTATTCGACTCGGTTCAGTAGATCTTGATAATGAAATATGTCCTTTGGTAGGTTTCCTTCACAACTCTTATAGTTTGTGATTTTAACACAACACATTTCATCTCTACGCTAATCGTGAGCGATCACTTAATATAAATACATGTACCCTGCAATATGTAGGTATATGTACAACATACTTAATACACTGTATGGGAAGCAAACACGGAAAACGTTCACTGCGAGAAGGGTGCCAACTGCAGACGGTACAGGGGGTTAGTGGGGGGTTAATTACAGATCGGGGCGGAGCACAGTGTGTATGCAGATCGCAGTATTTTGGGGATGGGCGGATCCGTCTGCTATCAATAAATATATTTTATAGTGTAATAGTCGATTTATAATAGTTAAACTGCATGGTTAAATTGCCTAGTCTATATTCTCGTTCAGCGAGCATTTTCGTTGTTCGACCAACATTATACATGTTACCGGTAGAATCAAGCGGCATGGTGTTTCAGGTCGAATATCTCCATCAACAAAGGTTCTATCGGGTTCACGTCCAGGTATACTCCCGTGACCTCTTCGGCGAACTTCTTAAGCTCCAGAATCTTTTGGATCAGCTTCAGAAATGTCGATTTGGCTTCGCATCCCGGATAAACGCTTTCAAGGTACCGTCTCAGTAGGTAATAGTAGGAGTTCTGGAATAGATGGAAGAATAATATAAGTCGGAAAAAATTAACTACCAAAATGCACTCGTTCACGACGTTTACGCTTTAAATTCACACTAAAAATATAATAACTGTACATATTGACTGGCCGGGGTCGTGGGTTCGATTCCCACCCAGAATAAATATTTGTGTGATGAGCACAAGTATTTGTTCTGTGTCTGTGTGTAAGAAAAATATCTATTTAGGTATATACATATTTAAATGTATATATGTAGTTCATCAGCCGTTTGGTTACCATACCACAAGCTATCTTCAAAAAAAAAATAAAAAAAATCTCTTGACGCTTACTTTGGGATCAGATGGCCATGTGTGAAGATGTCCCAGATATTATTATTATGTTATTATTATTACATATTTATTACACATAAATAGGTAGCAGGTATTGTTTACAATTCTATAAAACAAGAAAAACCAAGGCTAAATGTGGTAAAATCCCCTATGCCAGCTAAGTAGCTGGCATAGGGGAAAGATAAATATTTTACTAATACGTCATAATTATAATATCAGATATCTGTTTAAACGCTTTTTTTGCCACAAAAGACAAAATGTAACAAAACTTCGAAGGTTTAATTCAATTTGATCTTACAACACCACTTACTTGTTCCAATTTAATAACATCCCGATGCACAACCTTGGTGCGGTCCGGGGTGAAAAGCAAGATGGCCGACATGATCAGTATGACGTTCTCGTCCGTCCGCCATCTTTGATCGAATGACCGGATGAAAGACTCGTGTGTGCGGTAAATGTTGCCCTTTGCTAGCTTGAGCACGTCCGTCTGAATACAGCCGTATTGTTCTTGGGAGTGGGGTAGCTGGAATATGTTAGGCATGTATAAATTTACTTGAGACATATATAAAGATCTCTTGTACAAACAAAAGCTTCAGGTGAAACATAATATGATAAAAAAAGCGCTTGCCTCTTGGTGTAGTGGTAGGAAGTGCGATTGCCCATCGAGAGGTCCGGAGTTCGAATTTCAAAACGGATGTTATTTGATTTTTCTAACTTGAAATTTTAGCATTGGCTTTGAGTTCGGACTTGTGCAGTGTATGCCAATAAGCTCACTTCCTATTCCATAGTAGGACATAAACGTATCTGGCGAAACGTGGGATTATACCTCCTACCTTCCTCAGCCTACTACTGCGGGCATTATAGGCGTGATGTTACATAGTATCACATGATTATTAATCAAAGACAGTATTATTCATATAGTTTTAAAAGCCCCTACGCCAAGAAGTAGGTGTGCCTATAATTACACAGTGCCACAAAATGAATATCAACACAGTTATTACCTTCCACTGATTCCTCTGTCCGTCGTATGTCATTGTACTCCGAAGAATCATCATTTCTATGCACCCACCTTTCAACAGGGCCACCTAAAATATTAAATATGTTTAATAATAATTATATAAATTATCATCAGCAGCCTGTCTCAGTCCACTGTTGGACATAGGCGTTCACTAACGGGTCTTTCGCCTAACCTAACCCTTACTGGGCGTGCAGTTTAGGCATAATATAAATATCGTCATCTTTTATCAAACAATTAAATTTTCATTTATTGATATAAAGTAGACAACAAGACAATCATATAAGTAGGTAGTACCGTATAAAATGAAAATATCTAGTGTTATATCAATTATAAATGCTAATGGAATTAAATAAAGAAATCATTTACAAATCCATCAGTTTCAAAAGTTACTAGTGCAAAAACGGAATCATATAATCAAAGTAAAGGCCATCTATTATAAAACATGGAAAGTCTTTTATACCTGATCTTCTTCACACATGTTCTTGAAGGCGTTGATCTTTTTGGCCATCTTGATAAATCGCCTTATCGCCACTGCCGTAAGGTTCACTATTGTTATTAACCGGGGATCGTGTTTGCCATCGCTGTCCTGGACAAAAGAGTAATATATTAAACTAATATTGAGTTTTACAAGTTAATTTATTTAAGCACGTATTAAGTAATAAAAATTGTATTAATCGATGCCCCTAGGACATCATGTGGGTACAAAAAATTCAAAAAGTGAGGTAAATTAAAAATTAGTTTTTAATAAAACAATTCATTGTACTGCTATTACCTTTAGGGTGCTCGCAGAGTCGCCAATGAGTTGCGACATGTCGTCATCTATTGGCGCGTTGAGAGCCTTATTCGCTACTATAAGCTCGTTTAATTTTGCACGTTCCACCTACAAAAAAAGAATAATTTATACTATTTATGATGTGTTAATTGATATATCGACGACGAGTAAATCATATAAATCGTACTGCCTCTAGTGCCTTGTTATCTCATTATATCGAGCTTTGACGAACTGTCATATCGTTAATGATCTCGAACGTCGTAATTGGCGAGCTGTCATATTGCTAACCATATGGAATACTTAACCCTGACGATTTATCATACAGTTAACGATTTCGGTAGTTTGTAATGGACGAGCTGTCATATCGTTAATGATTTGAATCGTTCATATCTATCTCTTATGCGTTTCCTAAATTATTCCTCTTCCTTACGGAGCACTTGACGCAACAAATTACATTTTTAATTTTCATTGTCCTAGTTCAATTTAATTTAACTATAGGTTAATATAATTCCTAGAATGAACAGTTACTTAGAGAACTTGATTCATAGTTTAATCACTTCTGAGTAATACAAATTCAGTTCGACCAACTCATCATTTCAATTTCATTTGAAATACATATTATATATATGTTAAAAGGCGGGTTTTATTAGAAAACATTTCCTGTTATGCAATCAATATTTTTATTTACAACTTCAATATCAACGATACGGAAAACACGGATGTGGGGTTACAGGTTTGGTTATATGTATTTTACGTAAGAAACATTATAAATTTTAATAATGTACTAAATTGTATGTTTAGCTTGCTTGAATTTTTTATTTCTATGTAGCTGCTCTGAGTCTCTATGTTGGTCCATCGTGAACTAATAAGTCTCGCAAAAGCATGTATTTTAACATTAATTCTCACCAAAAATAATAATACCCTTAATTTAGGTATCATACGCCTTAGTATTGTATTGGATGATCACGAGTCAGCGCTGTGACATAAGTAGGTAGGCACATATAACATGGTGTACGTCATCATTGGATTAGTAACGGTTACCGCAAAAGTTCATTATGTTTGCGGAATATATTAACGCCAACAGGCACCATCGGGTATCAATAATAATAACAGGACAGGTAGATTGTTAGAAACATACAAACTTTTTTAGTTTGTACTATTGTAGTCGATTCATCATCAATCAATGGTAAAGATGCGAGTGTTGTGTGGGAGTATGCTTCTGTCTAATTTTTGTCTATTTTTATAAAAGACCCTTTCTCGAAAGCCTTGTAAATTGTGTGCCTCAAAGAGTAAACGTCGGTTATTGATAAGTCATCATCATCATCATTTGAGTGGACACAATTGAATTTGACACAACAGTTTGCCATCATTCATCTCTTCACAGTTCAGTGCATTCACAACGTCACTTGGTCAGAAGTTGCAGTTTTAATAACTTTATACACCTGAGAAAACGTTACAGAGAGATGTAAAGTGTGTATGTTCCTCGAGATATTTTCCATTACTATTATGGAAAGTAATATTTGGTCTTAAAAATAAATATTTTGTGAAGTTTGAACTATTTAGAAGGATTCAAGCCAGTTACTATCATAGTGTGAGATTAAAATATGTCCAACAAAGCTATTATGGCTAGTATCAAACCTTTTGAAGATTTTCATTAAAGAAAGATGCAATGAAATGCAAATTTTTTGTTTTACTGTGCATACCTCATTTAGTTCTCTTGAAGACCCGCTGCAGCTGCTAACAGAAGTGTACGCTTCAAATTCCAGTTTGATAGCTTCACACAATATTGACTCCATTGAGTTTGGTTCTATCCTGCAATTTTTTATATAGTTATTTACACTTATTGTGCTATACTAGGGCACTTGTGATGTGAATGCCATATTTATAGCATTTTAGAAAAATAGAACCTAGAATGGAAATAAAAGAATTGTATGGTCACCAATATGTAAAATAGTCTTTGTGAAACTGCCCAGTCATTTAGAAAACAATTACTGCTTAGTTTTTCGTTAATAAAACACCTTACACTTGAGTATATACTGAAGAATACCTTTCAACATCTTGCAGAATATCCCTTGCTTTATTAACATCAGGGTTAGAACTTGTAGAGGGGAGTTCCTCGCATATATGCTGCGGCTTAGCATCTCTTCTGTATACCAGGGAATCACCATTTGTCAGGATTTGTCTGCAAGCATGATTTGTTATTATTACAACATTTATGAATTTTCACTTATTACAAATAAGACTTGTATTATGATAAATAATAAAATATACTTGTATTGTACATCACTTTAGAACGATGTTAAAGTGTTTAGCTATTTGAGCATCCTAAACTTATGTTGTGTCTGCTGTGGTAATGTGTTGTAAGGATATAGTACAGTATAGTAGATTGTCATACAAATTATTGAATACATAAATGCCAATTGAAGAATAAAAACTGTCATTGAACAAGAGCTTAAGAGGATATGGTTAGATTAGATACTGCTGCCCATAGGTGGTCAGTGCATTTAGCTGTGCCTAGACAGATAGCATCATACCACAATATGCTGATGCTGAGTTTAGATGCCTCTTATGACACCTTGTATCCCAGCATGGAGTCTTTTACATTATAGGAGTATATTCTTACTCTGCCCTAACACAGAGGTGTATATATAACACTCTTATCATTTTATTTCAGAAATATCCAATGATTTTTAAAATCTTTTATCTAAGCACACAGCTTGCTAAGTGATTAACATTTTAAACATATTAAAGAATG
Organism: Mysoria sejanus stolli; assembly: GCA_018245835.1. Classification (NCBI taxonomy): domain Eukaryota; kingdom Metazoa; phylum Arthropoda; class Insecta; order Lepidoptera; family Hesperiidae; genus Mysarbia; species Mysarbia sejanus. Next base: position 6,171 of record DWEJ01000676.1, read on the forward strand.
TTGGAATTTGTTGGATTATGCAATGTACTTTGATTAAAGAAAATTTCAAAACATACACTTATTTATAGTTACACATATAGATGGTTGAATACAATTGTAAAACATTTTCATATACACTTTATTATTGACAATTATTATTTTGAGCAATAATTATTGTAATTATTGAAATTGTTATCACCTTCTACTGAAATTGAATTGAACATGAGGATTATGTTCTAGTATTGACACAGTCTTAAGGTGAAAAGGTGTGAAGTCTATCATCCTGCACTTGGCCAGTGTGGCAGAATATAACTTTAGCCCTACTCCTTTTAAAAGGAGCTCCATGTCCAACAGTGGAATAAGAAAATGGTCAATGTTCATGATAGTGTCTACTTCAGTGAATATCTACTTCACACCTACCACATAAATATACAACAATATAAGCACAAAGCTTTTATAATACGATATAGAAACATGAGTGACAATGACACTGTGTCAACCACATTTTATACAGAAGACTTTATGTTTACAAATGTATGATAACACATAATTAAGATGGGCCAATAAAAAAAGCAGCTAAATGCCCAGGCCCCCAATTGGCAGCAGTGAAAATAGTATGTGACACTGTATTCTGAGTTTCTTAATCCACATTCCCAGTGTGTCCCATGTCCAGTAATGGACTGAGACAGTTGGTAATGATGAAATAACTAATTATAAAGAAGATGGGTACCTTATACTGTTTTGTTTGTTATGGTCAGAATACATAGTATCAATGCTGTCACACATATATTGTTCCACCATTCTTTGTTCATAAAGTGCAGGGTTGATAACTGTCTTCTCATCTATCGGATATACCTTTATGTATGGTGGCTGGTTATTATGAACTGGGGGGTACTGGTTATACATAGGAGATGGTATTGGTTCCACATCTTGACTTAACGGAGATTGCACTGTACTGTTTGGACTACAAGTCGTGCTGTTTAAGACATCATACTGTAACATACTTGAATCTTGCATTGGCAGGTAATTAACTGAAGTTGAATCATCGTCAAGTTTAAAGTTTTTGGAACTTGATACTGTGTCTTCGGGATCTTGATTTTGTCGCTTTTTCGCTCTATTTTCCTCTATCTTCCGTCTCTTTTCCGCTTTGTCTTCTTCTGACATTATGAATTCCTTCACCATACCTATAGCCAAACATTTTTCCAAACGACATTTTTGACAAAATCTCCTAGTAACAATAGTAATTTCACAGTTATTGGCAAAAGGACACTTAAATTCTTTACTCGTAAGCGCGTTCCGTCTGAAAAACGCCTTACAGCTCTCGCAGGAAATTGCATTAAAATTATAACCCAAAGCTTTATCTCCACACACTAAACATATCTTTTGTAAATTAGGCAAGTCTTTCTTAGCGCCGTTCCCTTCCTCAGTCTTTTTATTGTCCTCACTGTCCATTTTAGCCACACAACAACATCACAACACTAATAAACAACTATAATTTGGACATAAATGTATCAATTAAGGATTTCGCCTTGAAATTCCTTGTGCGTTTGTACTAAGATCATTGTGCAATTCATGAAATTGATCAATTAGACTGCCTATGCTATAGATTTGCCAACTTTGTTGGTAAGGGCAGATAACACGATAATTTGTTAAAATATTTTGATAAATACTCGCCCAAGCGATATGCATCGTATCGGATGACTAACGTCATTATGTCATTGCATCTGTCAAATTGAAGTATAGGCCTATTATACATCACAGAATATTTTTTTATTAAAATGCCAAAAAAACAATATTGTTCAGCCAGAGTAAACATGTAAGCAGATTGATTTTTCTGTTCTACTCTCGGAGATAAAATAATTGTATTGTTGAATAGTTTATTTTATATTGTATTGTACTTGAACTGATATTGTATTGTACTTGAACTGATAATGTGCTCTTTGTGCTCTCTGCTTACCCCGTAAGGAATCTGGCGTGAAGATATGTATGTATGTATGATAATGTAAGACATGTTATCAGATTACAATTGTTTCCGTTTTTGATCTATTAAGTGGAATAAAATATTTTTGAAACATTGCTTTAGTATTATTATCGCTTGAATAATGTAATCATAAATGAAATAATATAATAAAATTGATGTTTTAAAATTGTATTATTAGATTACTTTATTAATAAGTACATATTGTATTGATTGCTTGTCATCGTGATATTATTATTATTATTATCATTACTTTTTAAGTATTCAGACAGTTTCTTACTAGGAATTAGAGTACAGGTAATAAATTGTTCATTTATTTGATTTTATAGTTTTTGTTTACTTAGAATGTACTTATTAGAATATTAAATATCATCTATATATTAATACGTGAAGCGTCCACCTTTTGCTCCCTTTTTACGAACGATGGGCGAACGGAAGAGTATGAAAGTTGGCACACTATAAAGTTCAGATGGGGGATCGGTGCAGAAAGATAGTATTTTATGAAATAAAGCATTATAAATACCTTATTTTATCGAACAACCACCTCACCAACACTGACTAAACACATGCTTACAAAACACTGTACGTACACGTCAATAGGGCTGTTGATAATAATATATCGATTTTATCATTTACAAATATCGATATTTATTAGTAATATTTTATTGGACGAAATGTAAATATGGATCGTCGATTTTTTTTAAATAAATCTTAATTTTTAGTTTTATTACGTAAATAATTTATCTATTCAATTCAATAAAGCATTCTCATTTGTTGTCCTCATTTTTTGGTTTTGTTGTATGTAGCTTAGTAGTATCTCTTACAATAACCTTAACAGTCAATTTTGAAATATAAGTGAATTATGGTCGGATTCTGACCACCAGACAGCCACTAGTTTGATTAAATGTAATGTAATCAATTTAGTTATTTTAAATACGCTTTATACAACGAATACAATAAACCTTGGCATTTTCATTACTCCATTTATAAGTTCTCACTTTAAAAAAATCAATGTTTCATCATGCAACTATTCTATTCTACGTTCATTTGCAATTTCGCTAACAGGTATTCATTAGTACCGCAGCACTAACAAAGTAATTACTTCGATAGCGAGGGAATTGGCAAAGATAAGATCTGTAATGCCAGGACCATACATGCAGCGATGGCGTACGCGAAAAAACACAGTTTTTAAGTCATGGCGGTATGTACAAATAACTCTATTTGTTGCAAGTTAAGTAACTACGAGTATGACGTGTGCTGTGTGAATCTCGTAAAATGCGTTTGATATCTTCAGTATCGAATTAACAGCCAGTAGTTTAAGTGGCAGTTGCTACGAAGACATCTGCATCGGACCTCGAAGAAAACTGCGGGAAACTGCTAAAAAATGGATGACAAACTATGGTGTTAAACAATATCACAATTACCACTATTCTGAACTGTTTTCCACTGCGGGTCAATGAAAAGTTTGTTGATGATGATTTCAAGTAATTTACCGCATTTACAGTCATATTATTCTTCGTTGGAGAATAAATTATTTATACCGAAGTTAATCTGTATGATACTATAAAGTCCATATGACAAAAATTGAAAATACCGCAGAGATGCGAATATTTGCGTAGCTGTCGCGTGAATAATACAAACACCAGCAAGGTGACAATTGAATCCTTGGCTAAACAAATGGACAAAGAATAATTAATGAATTAAACTCGCTTTTATCACTTTAACCCGCGGTGACTAGTTCGCTTATTAATTCGTTTTATTGCTTATTTATTCGTGTGGTAGAAAACGTGATTGCTGATCGAGTGGTAGGTACTGTGATCGATTCCTGGGTTCGATTTTTCTAACTTTAAATTTCTAGTAGTGACTCGGAGCCTGGATATGGGCACGGTGTATGGCAATAGGCTCATCACTTTATATTTCTCACGACTTTGGAGGGTACGAATCATCCACTACGCAGTGCTGCAGTGCATATTGCGGGCTTACGAGTAGATATATCCACCAATTTGGTTGTTTTACATCCCTTAACGCTTTTAACTAGTTTTAATAACGTTCATCTAATTATACCAAACCATTACTATTTGCTTGACATTCAAGCATACGCTAATCCCGAAGTTAATTTTTAAGACTTCTCAGTTGATATTTATTCTTTTTTTTTGCGTACCAACATTACTTATGAAGAAAACACAGATTAAAAAAGACGGTAAGACCAATTGTTCTATAGGCACGAAAACAAAACAGGCAGAAAAGATGGGCATAGATGTAACTGAACTCACGTATTAACCAGCCACAGCTGTTAGCGCCTCTTTTTCCTACATCGTGATCTTCCTATTAGCGACACACTGAAACACACATTTATCAAGTTCGCTCCATTGTTCGGTTTGTATTTTGAATATTTTGTGTCCATGCGGTGTGGATAAACATCGGGTCCAGGTGTGAGCGTATATGAGCAGATTCAGAAGTGGAAAGATGATAGACTCGTGAATCTCTAAATTACCAGATTCAACTTTTGGAACAGATGAGGCTCTAGCCGTCGCAGAACAGAGAAATTTACAACACAGCTAAATATCCACGCAGGTACGGACAGCAGCGCAAGCGGTGCGAGAAGCTTTGCTATGCAATCCTCAACCATGTGAGTTGAATCAGCGAGTGAATCATAAGCTAAAATCTCTTTAAAGGGGACCCTTGACCAGTGGGTGACTGGTGAACTGATACAGGATGATGATAAATTGTTGGATGTTTATATTTAATACACACTTTTAATATTAATTTGGCTTAATACGTGTATGCAAACCAAAAAAATTATGAGTGAAACTTCCCTTAGAAGCAGGCAGCAAGCAGAAAATAATGTACATCATTTAATTGTTAACTTTGATACACATTCACGCCAAATCTTATCATATCGGTTAGTATAACAAGACAAATGTTCAAAACTGTAAACTGAGCCTTGAGCAACACAAATAAAGAACAGATAAATAAATCGAGATAAAGAACAGAACAAATAATATTAGGCTACTCAAAGAATATTTTGTTTGCGCGCGTCGTGCTAATTACACTTATGTGTGTTCAATGATAGGAAAACGTCATGATAAAAACAAGAGGTAACCTTTTAACAAAGTTCGAAAATATGTATGTCGTGCTTGCGGAGTACGATGAAATTCTTGGGGAAAAAAGTCTTAGTCAAATGCACACGAATGCAAACGGCTGGAAACGAAAAGGATTATCAAAGAAAAGCTGGTTGAGTCGTAAAGGATTGAAGTGTGCACACAGAACAGAGTAGAGAAGCATAGATATCGTATCTTTTTTTTTAAATACACTTGGCAGCAGAACTGGGCATTTACGGAACGTCAAGCCAAAACAGCCAACTAGTATTATTAAGCTACTCGCTGGGTGATCATTTGTTTTTCTACATGTGCAATCTAGCTTAGTTTTTTTTATTCGGAGCGTTTATTGCAGTTAAGACTAAGACCGAGAGAAAAAGAATGCTTTCGCCTTAAGACCGCCTTTAAGTCAGGAATAAATCTTTGCAAATACTCAATGTGTATTTACCGAGATAAAATTCAATTTAGTCAACGACATCAAGACAATGGTCTAACGATCAATGTTATTCACTACCCTGAAACATAAGAGACACTATGCTCAATGTGAAATAACCCTTACAATTATTATCTTTATTATGTAATCCATGCATACTTATATTACTAAACAATTACTAATTGCATAATAATTAGGTACTTACAATTATTATTCCGCGCGAAAACTGTTATGGTTATTAAGTCATTATTCGTTATGATGTCGATGACCGTTAGATGCGGCTAGTGTCTATGCATTAGGATAACTCACCGAGGAAACTAATCTTCATACGTGTAATTACTAGGGAGGGACGCTGCTAGGCAAGATTGAATATTTCTCATGAGCTCGCACATTAGTTATATACTTGAAAGAAGTAATTGATTTACTACAAGCTGTTGCTTACATACAATTACCTGCTAACGTCTCTGTGGTCTTCGAATAGATAATTCCAGAACTTTTTGCGCTACTTTTAATTGCATCTGCGCACAATTATATATAAGACTTGTCAACTTTCATTTCCTCGTTTCTATCTGTTAATATCTTGTTATTTGGCTCAATTACATGTGTTTTAGAACGGTTGTAAATGTAACACATAAACAAGAATTATGCACTTTACGTAACCTGGTTGGAAAGAATCTTGGAGGAGATATGGAATTCGTGACGGCAACCCTAATAAATATTTTACTTTAGAGCTGGCTCAGATTTGTACCGCGTTATATCCTCAAGTATACAAGGCCAAGTAACGCAGCGCATAAACTTGCGACGTGCGTTTAAACTGCCGATTTGCATTTATCTGCAATATGACGGCACGCTTGTGGACTTATTTCATTCTGGAACAGTACACAAAATATATGTGCACATATTTTTTTCTTAACGTGATATTTTAGAAAATTAAGAAAATAATTCGATAAATCTGAAATCTCATACATCGTTATTTACTATACAATGTTGTCGATAACAATGAAAGTTTTTGATAACAATACACGTTTCCGATAACGAATGTAACAAGCTTATCACGTCTCATGTCATTAGAGAATAGATCTTTAACGAATCAGTGAGCGAACTGATACAAAACACGTCTAGTACCTACAACAAACGCTCTTCTGAAGCTTTGATGACTTACTGCATACTAAACAGCTCGTAATGTAATAGTGTCGTATTGTATTACGCATTAACGATTCCCATCGCATCGCCGTTTTGGATATCAACTGTTGACATTTAAAAAGTTAGAAATGTAGAATTCATCGAGAAATAGATTTAAATTTAGAATACTCAATTTAATTTTATTCAATTATAATAAAAAATATTTAAAAGAAAGTGGCGACAAATAAATTTACTTATGATTATGACACAACAAGTCGCTGAAAGCGGTATCGCGTGGCTTGCCTAGACACGACTAAAAGTCCTGGTCGACTAGTGGCAGTAAGATAGGCGGTGTTAGAAGTCGTGCTCTATGATCACCCACTTGCAAAATTCCTCAGGAAAGATCTATGTTCAACAGGAGAGTTTTGACTTATGACATAACAATGTAAGGTATATACGTCTATTTTGTTTAAAAAAATATTCCCAGGGAGTGTCGAGGGACTCTTTTTTGTTTACGGGGTAAACCTTAACAAGGTGCCCAGATTTTAATTGAGGGCATTATTGCTACAGTTGTTGGATATATACCTTAAACTGACATTAATTAAAATGTCTCCATTTAACGATTGTTGTCTAACTGTAAAAATCGGTTACGTCTGTTTGAGATTCTCTGGGGAGAACGCAAACACATGTGAAAATTCCAATTATCGGTGTCGAATCGATGTGCTCATAGTGTTCGGGGTCACCATAACATTTTGCACTTTTTAACAGACCATTTTGCATCTATCTATGATACTGAGTAGGTATTTAAAAAAAACTTAAGAGTGACTTCAATCTTACAATCTTGTAACCATAAGAAAATTATATCTACAGGTACTACCAATGCATTATAAATCACCTAACCTTAAAAAATCGAGGCATTCATATTATTATTCATATTACGGTCGTCACTCGATGTTTAAAACAAAAATATCTTCTGCATGCTCTCGGTAGCGCGACTGTCACTTATACGAATATACTACATATTATAATATGAAAGGAATGATATATTATTAGTAAGTAATTACGATTGATGAATTTTTAATGGTTTAAGTCAAGCACGTGGACACTAAAAAGCCGATCGTAATTATTTTGACATTTAATAAATCGGCGTTATTTTGACGGGTTTTACCTGTGGTGAGAAAACTTCTTGTTTGAATTTCGAATTCGGTATTTTTAGAGATAATTCGTCGCAATCGTAGAACAAAGACGGATCTGATATTTTCAAACATTTCAGGAGTGCACTTTGAAGATTTGTTTTTACATTAAGTAAACAAATAAATCCGTCGGTATTCAACTCTGTATCTCCCTAGTATTATTATACGTTTTTCTAATTCTGTATTCAGAATTAAAAAAACGTGTTTGTTTTATAATAAAGTTAAGTAAGTTAAGTATTTAAAGTAAAAATACGTCAAAAAAGATTTTTCTGAATAAAACAAATCCGTCTTTATTCTACGACTGCGACAATATATAGTGGAGTAAACGATATACAGAGTGTATACCGTTTACTCCACTATATATTGTGTACCTTCATACGACAAATAATTTAACCACAAGTCCTACTCCTTCCTTATTACATGTTGCAATAATTAAAAAACACATAACATCAAATTTAAAAAAAACTTTTTTTCAAACTAACTTAATAATAAATAATGGGGTAAAAAATAGAACGACATTTGTACACATCAGTTTAGTCAACTTTGATAAGAGTGCATAATAACAATATTTACACGCAGTGTGATCTTATGTCCTACGAATAAAGTTCAATATACATTTACTTAATTTGACGAATTTGTAGTTTTATTACGACTTGATATATAAATTTTGTGCGATGGACTAATATTAGAAAAAAGGCTGTAGAAAATTGAAAGAATGAAAAAAAAAATCCTAAAGTGCCTAAAGTATTAAAGATATTTGATTGAAGATTTGTTTGAAGGCTTGCGTGATTGATACGGTCATGTGGTTAAATTATTTGTCATATGAACAAATACACCTTATATAAGCGTTGTTATTTCAAGTCTTGAATATATAAACTTTGAAGTTTAATATCTTACATCATTTTTATGACTCTCTTAAAATATTAAGGTAATGATTATTTTACCTAAACAATAAACAAAATACTTATTAGGTCTCATGTTTAACTTTATTGGGACAGGCAAATAATGTACTTAATTCTTCGTTTATAAATGTAATTTTAATATCAAAAAATAAAATAACATTTTGCTTTTACTGCACAATGAATACTCCGTTTTGATGAACCATCTGACGAATTGATCATCATAACGATCTGGGAAAACGGACCCGAGATCTATTCCCGGTCGTAATTTGACTTATGAAATCGGTTCTGGGTTCGGACGTATGTGTGCTTATCATTGATCTTGCATCCCAAGGGCACCCCGCTATAGATATATCAAATGTTGTTTAATTTATAATGTAGATGTAACAGTATCGTTGAGAATAAAATTGTAAATACTTTTGAGACACGTGTAAAGCAATCATTATATTTGTATAGGAATTGTAGAACTATTTGACTTGTAGAACTATATCGTATCTACTACTAAGAACACTAGAAGTTACGGCTTCATTAGACAACAAAAAATTAGAACTTAAAAATACTTTGTTTCCAT
>DWEJ01000677.1:0-15428 GCA_018245835.1 Mysoria sejanus stolli
CCCGATGCATGGCAATAGGCTCACCACCTATTCTATAGTGGGACTTAAACGTAACTGGTGAAACGTGGGAGTGTTCTACATTCCTCTGCCTATCTCTTCGGGGATTACAGGCGTGAAGTTACGTTGTAATACCTTTAGTAGGTTTTACTCATAGGTTACTAATAATAGTGATTCATGGGGATGTAGCTAAGTGGCGTAGCTAATCAAGCAAAAATCAACAAACCTAAATTACACGCCTTTAACAGCAGAGCAGTATCGTTTATCATTTTGACGAAGGTAATCTCTTATACCCAAGGTAAAATGCGGAATGCGGGAGAGGAAAGCCGTATAATTGATTTGGATTTACCAAATACATGTTACTGAGAATTGTTGTACGACAGGGGTATCAAACACGCGGCCCGCAGGCCGCATGCGGCCCGAGATGAACTTTTTTACGGGCATAATATATTTGTCGTCGCAGTAATATTTACTAATTGATTTCTTTGCTGCTGTAATGCGGATCCCTAATTTTTCCCCACAAAAAGCCAAGCAAACAACAGTGCGAAATTATTTCCATGTTTGCATGTAGGGACATATCAGTGCGAGCAATTATTTTCTGTTATGAATGCAAATAAATCGCCTGTCCGAAACTGTATTAATGACGTTTATGTTGGATCAAGTTTGAAAGTAATCTAGGCCGATAAAATTTGTCCCGAAATAGGATAGATATAAATATAAAGTATCAGAGGAAAGATGTCAAGTATCAGATCATAAACAATAATTTAACTATATTACAATTGCTACTCAAAATAAAATTTAAGCATTGTTTATTTGGCCCATTAGCTTTTGAGTTTGATACCACTGTTGTAAGGTGAGGATATCTTCCCAAACACCACCCTACTTGGTATGTCCATCAGGAATTCTCGACCCCATTTCGGTGTCTCCAACATTTATATAGACATGTATTTACTGGAGTAGTGTTCCTAAAGCTCATATCCTTGTAATCCTATACAAACCTAGCAATGACTCATATTTAATAGGTTTACCAAGATCACACTAACAGGTACATAACATCGGCCAATTGTGATTGAAATAGTAAGTGAGTAGCACTTACAATTTCCTAATAACGTAAATGAATGATCTCTGTTTCTCATTATTTAAACATTTTATATACATAAAAGCTTCGGTTGTACTTGTATCATACGGGTGTCATATCTTGTATGTTTAATATACATACATACATATATTCACGCCAGGTCCCTTACAGGGTAGGCAGAGAGCACGGAGTGCCAAATATCTCTATCCTTACAGACCTTCCGCGTTTTCTCCATATTCATAATTCTTTTCATACATGCAAACCGGTTTCGAAGGCTTCTGACTCCCCCATCAGCCAGTATTTAGCCTATTCCATCTAGATAGGTGAGTCTTGGCCTCCCTCGGCACCTGCGTCTCTCAACATTCGCATTTTAAATATTTTTATTGTAGGTTTACGAGTAGCATTTAAAGAAGAATTCTTGTGAATAAACCAACATCAAAATAACAGTAACAATCAACGACGCTTAATTACAGTGCTCAAAATTTGTCATTCGATGAAAACAAAAATGTTTGTAGTAAAAATCATAACAAACATGACTGAAGCAAGCTCATGTTACTTGTCAGAAACACCTTGAACGGACGACGATGTGACGTCCTATTTGAAATTGCGAGGCGGTTATGATATGCTGCAGTTGTTAAATCTACCTTCAAATATGGCGTGACATTTGAAACAATTGAACTGTCAAATCTAATGTCAAATACGGTATGATATTTCCGTACTGTTATTATATACGTAGAGAGAAAATAATGTATATAGTACACTATTTCTCTCTGAAAATTATTGTATCCACTCATAACTCTGCGTGCCAATTACTGAAGAAGTCAATCAAATACACGTATGCCAAATACATGTCCTTTCTCTTTCTATCGACGAGATATTTTCATTTATATACACGCCTATGGGTCGCCTACTTTTATCTATAATGGATTTTTCTAATGGATAACCTCTATGGATTTTATTAATAATAGAACTGTCAAATATATGGTGACATTAGTTTCACAGATTATATTGAAATTTTAACATATCATAATAATAATAATTATCATCATTATTATTGTCAGCCTATTGCAGTCCAATGCTAATACAGGACTCCCTGAGGGGACGGAGACTACATAACACAGTTTCTCGCACCGCTTACGATGTTGGCCATAGGCGGCCAGGGTGTTTAGATGTGACTATGCAGACCACGCTATAACGTAATCTGCCAGCGCCGGGTCTAGTCGCCTCTTATGACACCCTGTATTATGACACGGGGTCAGGGATTGCATTGTTACTCTGCCCCGACACGAATTAATAAATGACGCTAATTTAATTTACCAGGCATGACTTACTTTGACACAGTTTGTAACGATATAAACATTTTCATCTTTTATATTCATAAATAAAAACCTCTAAAATTTTGGTTTCTTAACATTAACTATAAACATTACCGTTACATTATAATAACACTGACCATCACTGATAAGTAAAATATTAATTAAAATTACAAGAAGTTGATATGTACATCATTCTGGTGAGAAATCCATTCTGTTGTATCCTATACTAACTATAAATGTACACTTTTGTGAAGAGCCCCTGGGAAGTGAAACGGTGTGTTTACTCACCCGCAGCAAACAATGGCCGTGGTGTAGCTCACTTGGGTTAGGTGCATCGTGTACATTTTCATTTCGTTACTCTATATTTACTTACGTGATATCTAAGAGTTATAATACAGTAACATGTATCACAATTGTGCACTGAAGGCCAGTATCTTGGTTCACCAAGCTGTTCAAGAGTGGACTACCGAAGAAGTGTTTGCTCATAATCCCGTTGTTGAGCTGGATTGATCAATATTGTCAACATGAAGACTTATTAATGCAAAATAAACTTTTCAATTAAAACATTTTATTTAAAAAAAGCTTCTTTAAAAGAAACCAAAGTAAAATGAACATCAAAACTTCAAATAAATTTCCTAGGTTAATCGCACTATATATAGCTTGCAAGAAAATTTGTGTAAATTAAACATCACAATAACATCCCGAAGTGTCATTATTAGAGTGCCACTACCCACATCAAAAGCCGCTCTAGTGGGTATGCAAATTATATATAATAGGAATATCACAAGATGAGGTTCATTCCCATGCACATGGTCAGATAGATCAATTTCATATGCTATTTCGTTTTAATACACAAACAAATCCTATAAGCTTGTATTGATACTTTTGTTTTTTATATTTGCAAGTCTAAAAAGATTTTATTTCGATTTCGATTGATTAGGGCGATTGAAATATTTGCGCGATTGATAAATAAATATTGTCAAGGTTCTAAATAAATCATTTGTTCACTTCGAAAATCACAAGAATTGCATAAACATTATCCTGACCATCGTAGTCGCGATGGGCCACTCCTGGATATATGATCCGATGAACGCCAAATCACCCTGAACTCGGCTGGCGTAATACGAGTACACATTGGTTTATTATTATATAACGTGATAATTTCGAAAACGATAGTATAGAAATTTTAACACGTAAACCTTCACTTGTATGATTCACAAATTTTTAAAGTAGAAGTTTTTTAAATACTATTAACAATCAAAAAGCCTATGACCGAAAACACATGACTCGTAAAGGACATAACTTGTATTTAACCTGTTCACTGCCGCTGTCACTTGTCTCGCGTGTGGTCGGCACTCACGTAGACAACCAGACAAAGAGGGTACGGGCTTGTTTGATACGTTTCGAGTGTAACTAGCTTCTAACTACCATAAATGGAAATGAGCAAGTCATTTATTATAAACTAATTGAAATATTTAAAAAAAACCGTTATGGTTTTCAGATCCGGCGTGCAAATATGAAAAGAGTGATGACCGTAGAGGCGTCAGGGCAGGCTTGTAAGCATAATCGGTGCTCTCTGGCTACCTTGTAATACAATAATAATAACAAAAAACTAATCACATCTTTTCATTCGATATGTCTTATTCTTTCAATATGCTTCCAATTCAATTCCATTCAATGTATTTCACGCCCCTAGAACATTGTTCTAAAATTGCAACATCATTAAAATATTTTTTTATATATTATAAGAATTCCACGTTATGCCGTGACATGTCACGTGTACCGCTTCGTTAGTCACGTCTTTGTTGGATTAAGGGTCAAATAAATTTAGTTTTTTTTCATTTAACTAAAACAATTCTGAAACTCAGCTAGGCCCATTTCTAATAAAACTTGACGATATTGTCGGCAATGTATATTTATATCAATTACCATATACAGTAATAAGCGTAATAAAACGGTCGTTTTTGATATTCCAGCTATCATTATTACACTGGTATCGTGTGTGTTCAATACTTCCTAATAAACAGATAATTATGCGAGATTGTCGACATTTTGAACACTCCACCTATTAGCCACTTCTCGGTCCCACTAACGGGTATCGGTACCGCTAACCAGGTTGTATAGTATCTGTCTAGTCTACCTGCAGTATCATAGTAAAAAACGAAGCAGAAGAAAACATATTGAAAAGCAAAAAATACAGCAGCAAATAATGTTTTATACATATATTTTTTATTAAAAATTATTTTTGATTATATAGTATTAACTTACAAAAAAAATTATTAACTTACGTAAAAATGATGCAGCATTGCTGTAGAAAGGTTATCACTCAGCATATGCCCAGGTATTCAAAAATTTCCGCGATATAAGTACTTTTTACTGTATCCACTAAGCAATATATGTAATTCCTGAACGTAGTTAATCCTGTCTTTTGACAGTGACGTTAATAGACGCACTCTAACAATTTACGCGCGAAAATAATTTTTTTAATATTTACTTACCACTGTATAAAAAAACTGTATAATTTATATAATTCCTGTACCACTGTATAATTCATAATATAATTCTATTCGACATAGAAAAAGCGTAATTTCTAGTATACACCCTACCTTCGGTTACCCGTCGACTTCCAAATCATTGTAAGCTTCAATTGAAAAACTTAAAGATACCATCTGTAGGTACGGGGAGGGATTTTGAAGCGACCCTCTTTATCCAGGCATGCTCTCCAGGGAAAAAACCGTTGTATTATGTCTGGTCCCGCTATGGATAAAAAGGAGGTGCTCCTGCCTGCCCGTGTCAGAGCAGAGAAGTCGTGTCGTATTCGGTTTTCGAATAGATATGCCTATTTTGTATATAATTTTATCTAACTAAAACTTAGCTGAAGAGAATGACCAATTAATAGTTATGTATATCTAGTCCCAAATACTAAGCGACTATTTGATGAGGAATAGAAATAATGTGATGAATATATTATTTTTCGTAAACCTGACAATTTTAATCAAAATAATGATGATGATTACATGTTTTTTTTCCATTTAAGAGCGCAGTAATCGGTGAAGGTAAACTCTGAATAAACTTCATTAACATAAAATATAGTTTTGTCCTTAATATAATTAAATATACAAAGTTCAAATAATGAATAATTAATTGAGCCCATGTACATAAATATATTATTTTAATATCATTTTATACTTATCTTGATGTAACGTAAAAAGAAATAAATTTTATGCTAAATTGATACCTCTCTTACGCCCATTGTTTGCTTTGACGGTACAATCTTTGAGGTAATTTAGCAGCAAATATCTTTAATAAAATATTTAAACATAATTCAGATATTTATTAATTTATTGGAATAAATATTATAAAATCTATTGTAATGGCCTTCTTGCTAATTTGTTTTATATCAAGCATATCTACGTACCGCCCTTATTTAGTTAAGAATATTAAAAAAGTCGTAAGTGTATAGCTTGTTGTTATATAATTGTTGTTACTAACGTAAGAAATGTGGACACCTTTTTATTGATTAGTCCGTCTAGACCTGATAATTCTACTTTGTACTCCTAGTCTTGTTCTTCCTGCAATTTGGATGATTTCACCAGCACACGACCTACATGACCATCATTTCCGTATCCCAATATTTCCAAATCACTTTTGGTATATGTTCTTTATTTACACAACAATAAAGTCTCGAGCGGACGGCATCTATGTGTCCAAAGCTAAACGGAGACAGACAGCTTTAACTAAATAAAGACATCTATCATCAGAGGCGTGACAGTAATAGCACGCAGCTATTATAAGGGGATTACAAAGAGCCCGTACGCCACATACAAGTAAGTAAGAGGCCCGAGGTTCATAAATCAAGCCATTTTTTGCAGCAGCCGCGCACACTGTACATCTCGATAATCGAGTCAACAACAATCCATTTCGGTCGGTGAATTTTCAACTTTTTCCCCGCCGGTGCCAGGCCGTATCAATCATAATTGGTCGGTTCTTGCGATTTCGAGAATCCGCAGGCTGCGTGCACGCACGGACTGGGGCGCGGGGGGTGTCACTGCAAATGCACTCGTAAACCCGACGCGAGGTCAACGCACCCCCTCCCCGCGCCCGCACCACCCTCTGCCCGTCACCATAAACATTTACAGCTACGACGTATTTGTTTCATTATAGAAAACAAAATTGAAGTGCCTTCATTAGTTTTAAAATCCTTCGCATTATTAAAGTTATAGTCCATGTGAAATTCTCTTGTTATCGGTCCTATTAATAGTGTGCTGTTAAACAAAAACAAAAGAATCCATCACAAAACATTTGTTCAAGCAATATCTTTAAATTAAACAGAGCACTGACGTTACTGATACATTTTTTTCATACACCAAATGTCGTCTCGGGTGTGTGATTTCGGGTAGCTGTAAAATTATTCGCGCTATCCCGAAAATTTATAAGCCAGTTCCAGCACCTAGTTTAATCTTAGTAATGTTACGTCTATTAATGCACCACTGACACACAGACAGTTCATTAATGTGACAGTTACTGTAGCTCCTCATTTATATTTTGTAATGTAACACACGCGCTCGCGCATGCATACACAAGCATATAATTACAACCAAATAAACTAAAAAACCGAAGAAAAATTAAACATAACACATACAATCCATCAATTCAAATCATAGAAAACAACATAAATTCATAAGAGTACATACCTGATTATTATAAAAACAGTGCAAAAGTTAACCCTAACATAAATATTTCTGCAGCACATATTACATTTAGTAACAATACCTACTTTCTGATGCTTTTGTAATCCCTTACCCAATTATAATCTTAAACAAACCTGCCGTTCCATTTGGGCTATTTAATAAATTATCCTCATTAATACTCCATTTTCTTAACATTAAAACGCCAGAACATGTATGTACAGTAATATTACACGTAAATTAATAGTATTATAAGTTTTATTGTAGTTCCTCGTCGTTGACGTTTTATAGTATTGAGGTCCTTTTACGGTAACCGCACACCATCGAATTCATCATCAAATTAAACTAGATGAATTAAATTAGACATTAATTATGCTTTTAGTGTCACGATATTGAACACGATACGTAGCGCTGTCGTTTATATTTGTCGGACACATTCACAGACACCATGGTAGGTATTTATATAGAACCGCCTACACACGTAAAGTCAAAATCTCAACACTCAAATATTTTCTATATCGGCATTTTTCAATTTTTCATACAATAAATTAGTGTTTTCGCACTCGCTAAATTTGATTCCTTATCACAGCTGTCTTACAAGTGTAAACTGTAGTCTGTAGAACTGGTTAAGGATTCCAATTGACTGCGATATCAAACTCAAGGTATACTCTCTCGGATAGAGCTAACGGAAATCTGTCTTGCAATGATGCCGGATGCGCAAGATTTACGTACAGTCGTAATCAACAATATAAATAGCTGTGAAGTTGTCATGCAGTTTGCTTTCTAATCAAATAGCGGGCGAATTTATGCGGTGCGCATTCAACGCTCTCTCACTATGTAGATAATCAGTTGCCGATATACTGTCAACAACGGCTTGTGAAAGGCGCTGGTGGTGCCATCTGAGCGATAGTGCTGCCGACTAGGCAATAAATAAGAATATTACGCCACTACCCACATTAAAGGATGCTCACATTCATATGCTCATTTTTTATAAACTAAGCGACACATGATGCGTTAATTCATGTCCACATTGTCGTACAGTTAACAATACGCAATAAAGAAGAATAAAACAGAAATTTAATACACATTCGTTTCGTGCTAAAAATGCCGCAGATATTAAAATTAAACTACTTTGTTTCATTATTATTATTATATAGACACGCAAGTTCTTATACTGTGGAACCAAAAAAAACCATTACTAAGTGCCATACATGACATACTTATTCTATATTCATTACTCAGATATTATCTTTTTGTGGTTTTATTCATTTTCTAGAATATTTATACTTGATGAACGTCATACATTGTTATAATTAACATCCACTCGGGCCTTTTGAAAGAAACGCTGGGAAAAAAAGATCTCCACAAACTTTTTCCGCTGTACTAGCTTTAGACAAAGTTAGCTAACGCCTTCAAAGGCGCTTTTTCCCGGCATCAGAGCTAAAAATCTTTGATGTTTTTGAAAAACACTTAAGGAACCGGCTATTTAAAAATGTGGACGAAACCACTTCCAAAAATTGAAGTTTATCATTGGTTAA
Organism: Mysoria sejanus stolli; assembly: GCA_018245835.1. Lineage (NCBI taxonomy): Eukaryota > Metazoa > Arthropoda > Insecta > Lepidoptera > Hesperiidae > Mysarbia > Mysarbia sejanus. Next base: position 8,618 of record DWEJ01000677.1, read on the forward strand.
GTTTTGCGTAAGATTGTTTACAATCTAACAAAAACAGTACACGCGAAATTATTATAACTTATTACCTTACTAGACTTACCTTAGTATTTATTACCTACTACCCTACTAGACTTTACCTTAATGTTACCCTACCAGTCGTGACATTCTCTCGCTGTATAACGTATGCAACATTCGTCATACATTTTATTAATCCTCTGCTATTTTTATAAAACCCCCTATGCATTTTTAAACGTGTTCCATTACAGCACCTTTCCATCGTACCTACTTAAATCTTTTAGAATCTAAATTAATATCTTTTAGAAAATTCGTTTTTAATTCGTTCTTTTTACTCATTTTTAAATGCGTTTAAAAAGTTACCATTGTCTCGTTGGTCTGCTGCAGTTTTATTTGTTTTTCAAGCTCAAAATTTTCGGTAATTATAACAGTAACGATTCGAGTTTGGGCACAGTATACGGCAATAAGGCAATATTATCACACGTTTTTACGTAGACCGTTGGATATTATAACTTAACTGATGACAAGTTCCCACTTGTACTCCCGTACTATGCTCATCTGCCTACCCCTTTGGAGAAGTAATACGTGTTATAATATATTTTTATTAGTTCTATATGGATAGAAAGCAGTACTAAAATTAAACCGCATATATTTTCAGTACACAGTACATCCTTTCAATTATTCATATTATATTGTTCTAGCGTAATCTCCCCAGGGATGATTTGAGTCAGTAATACTGTATCCTACAACTGTTATTATTCCGTGTTATCAAAAGATTGTCCTGTAAGGTTCTTAATATATTTATACATTACCTAAATTATTCTTAAGAATTAAGAATAATTTAGGTAATGGATAATGCTAAAGAATTATTCTTGTTAATGTTGAGAATACGTACGTTGAGTGTACGTAGTACACAATACAATAGACACGAAACGAAAATAAAAGTTACCTAATTATTATTACCTAGAAACAGTAACGTGTATAATACAATATCATTATCATAGCAGGACCTTTACCTCGTAATGGATATCACCTATTCGATTAACATTGGAGGCTTGGCGGCAAATTTATCACGCAGAATATTATAGACGCCGGCAGACCGTTAATCGTATATAAAATTTGCATCAACTGCGTGGGTATCAATAATGTAGGCAGATCGAGTTATAGCGGACCTAATGTGCGAGTATACACATTTATGTATAGATAAATATCACAGTAATATTATCTTCATAATTTATTGAATAAGCGTCCTTGGAAACGTCTAAATTTTAAACCGTTTAAGCCCGTGGACATTAATAAGCTACATTTACATCGTTACGTCACGTTTTATAATAAAACTAGAAATCTGATTAAACATAATTATACTATACACCTTGGATATAGATACTTTGGACATAAGAAGAAACTTCCTGATTGTACTATTGTATTATGATTTTGGAAATTTTAAGTAGACACAAAGTTAACACAAATAATGAAGGCATATTTATTAAAAATATTGTTATAATAAACAATATAGCAATAGTCTATATTCAATACAGATGTTGCACATTTGAGATTTGTCTAAATTTTATTAGTTGATACGAGTTTATTGTATGTATATCAAATGTACTTTCACAAGTAACAAGGTTTAATTATTATTTAAAACAATCGGTTGCATTTTAATTGTTTTTTTTAATAAATAAGGCATGAAATAGCCGTGAGAGTTACCGAGTAAAAAGCTAGTGAACGAGTATGAATAAGCCTAGCCTATACAGAAACGGCTCGATGAACGCACATTCCTAACAATCCCTGGGCAATAAATAATAATTTTCCCATGAAAACAATATTGTCGTTAGCTGCACTTGTGACCTGATCTAACGATATAAAGGTGTGTTCTGATTGCGTACGAACCAACGTGTTTTAATTATTAAAAACCTAATTAAGGAGTGTAGTAGGTACACTGCCACGTCTCACTAGTTATGTTTACGTCCCCTATGAAATAGAGGGTAAGTCAAGTTGCCAAGCAACGCACAAATCCAGACTCGGAGTTGATGCTAGAAAATTTCAAGGTAGAAAAATTCAACAGTAGCCGACCAGCCATTTGAAACCAAGATCTCTCGGTCACTCTGTCAACGAAGCAGTTATTTAGAACGGAATTATTTAGATTACCACATACATTAATCCACGGTCGACGAATAATACAAAATGTTGTTTAAAACACTTAAGTAATGATTATTAATATTATTATATTTTCACGTGGAATTCCTTAAAGAGAAGGCAAATAGAATCGAGTGTAACATGACTATCTTATCTTTACTATTTTAATTAGCAATACGCTGGCGTTTGACTGCTGATAGAAGCTGATAGAAAGCAAGACGCAGCCTAGGATATAGCACGCTTGTCTTGAAAGTATCTATCCACTTTTGTTTTGAATGTCTTGAAAGCTTTGGAATGTCGTCAGGGAATATCACTCTTACACAGTTTGTAGCATAAACAATTTAACGATACACTAGGTCCTGCTAATACAAGTGTCTACAAAATACATTTAGACGTCTCATGGTAAAACGGAACAGGTAGAGCCAAATTATAAAGCTTGTTAACACTCTCCAAAATGTATCCGACAGAAAACTGCAAAACGAGCAACTGTGCGGCGGTGGTTATGGCTATGGAGTTCCGACTCTAGCAAGCTTGTCGTTACCAATAAGTTGTCTGGAACGTTTCTCCACAGGGTCCAAGACATGTAGCCGTCACATGGCAGATCGGTCTCTTAGTTGTCAGTACTCCATACTACTCGTATTTGCGCCTGATATAAAAGTAGCAGTTGCTCAAGCTTCACGTACGGACACATGTTGTTAAACATTTCAAGTTTTTTCCAAGGTGCTATTAAGCAACCAAAGTTGAAATTGGACTTGATAATAATTTTCAATAATAGGCCTCGTACAGATTTAACACTAAAGTAGCTACTGATAGGAATGGATTGAATATATATTTTTCTTCCTTATTTAAAGATGTACTTACAACATGGTTAAACACGGTGCATTTTAAAGGTCCTTTGTTTGTTCAAACGTAATAGTTAACCGGGCCCTAACAGGGTCAGGTCGCTGGAGTCAAATAATAAAACTTGTATTGTTTCACGAGGGCGTTACCCCCGACATGCGTTGGCGCACTCCGTGTGACTGAACCAGCCAACTGGCGACAGCCAAGTGTGCAAGTGTTTTGAAATACTAATATATACCAATATCTAACGCTTCATATTCACAAAGCTTAATTTGTTTATCTTTTAATTCAATGATTATTTGCTCTAACAAAGGCTGTAAAAGTAAGGCTGTAGGGATATTTGGCACTTCATGGTGTCTGTTTACACTATAGGCAAGTTGGCGAAATAGTGTAATAAATTATTCATAGCTTAGGTAAAGAAACGTTGTCCAAACATTTATTTAGACCATATTTATCTACACAAATATCTGTTGCTTCGCATTCACCATCATCAGCCTATTTTTGCCCACAGCTGGACATATACCTCTCCATTAGCCCTTCTATGACATCGCTCTTCAGCTCTTCACATCCAACCGCTGCCTATATCATCGTTATTTTGTTATATACACACTACGTTATTTTGTTTAGCGAGGTTTATACACGAAGCATTTGTTATTGTTTATAAAAGTGGCGTATTTTCAGTGTATCACTCCCACAAATTGTGCTACGGAAAAGCCCGCACAAATGACAAAATCATATAATTGCGACAATTTGATAAGGCAGAATGGAATTATGCAAGATTATAGACAGCGGTGAATTATTATATATTTATTTCATTTCGTATCAACCTGACGAAATATTGTTGTTACGTTAGGACTGCTTTTTGTTCGTTATCTGATATCGATCGATTGAAGCGTAGGGGGACCGCGTAGGGAGGTACATCACCTAACAAAAATTATAAATGCCCGCGAGTACAATAATACAGCGAGCATGTCTAGACATGACTAGCGTTCGACACTTACCAAGTTAAGTTTAATTTATTGTTTTAAATTATAATCAAAAACGTACTTTTTTTTTAATTTAACAGGCTGGAAGGAACTTCTTAATAATTACTTAATATTTCGGAATTTATCAGAAATAAATACATCGAGACTTTTTGGTGATAACAGAACAAGAATAATGACTTCCGTGGTTTCCGCTTCTGTGGACTACGAATGTTTCCGATTATGTTTTTTCTTGCCTTTCCGTCTTTCAGCTTCCGTTTCAACCAACTGTCATTATCTCGTCCTAATAACTTTGTCTCCAGTTCAACTTTTCGCTCAAAAAAGCACAATATACTTTAGTTAAAAAACCCGGGTTCGAAAACATACAATAGTAACTTAAATGACAAAAAAGCAAAATAAATAATTTATGTAGGAATTGAATACAGATTTATTCAATTAATGCAGTTCGACAAATATTGCTTAAGTAAATAAATTACAAAACAAATAAATATTATTTGTAACATTTGTTTATACATCTATCATCTGTCCATTATTTTTATTTCTTTAATATCTAATGCGTTCCTGAATCGTTGCATTAACTATAACCAGGCTTACCCTGAAAGCTCTCAATTGAAAACCATATGAAAAACGTTGACTGTCTCGTTGGTCGTGTGGTTGCATGTACGACTGCAGATCGGGAGGTCCTGGGTTCGGTTCCCGGGTCGAACACTATATAACACTAAAATTTTTCTAATTTAGAAATTTTCTGATTTAGAAAATTACTAGAAATTTTTCTAGAAAAAATTCTAGAAAATCTAAAATTAAATTTAATTCTAATAGTGGTTCGGAGTTTTGTGCCCGATAGATGACGATAGGCTTACCACCTATTCCATTGTGTGACGTAAAAACGTATGCGGTGAGACGTGGGAGTGTTCTACATTCCTCTGCCTACCTCTTAGGGGAGTACAGGCGTGAAGATAAAAAAATATATGTATTTTTTTTAAATTTGAAATTAGAATGTTGCGACATATTGAGATGGACTCTTGGATCTAGTTTCTATCTATGTACATATCTTTTGTTTTGTACGAGGTTTTCTTTACAAAAAGGGTCAACATAGTTAACACATGCCACGATTTTCAATATTTTGCTATCTATTATAATTTACCAAGTATTTTAAAGAAAACTCGCAAAAGGGTATCTGATTTGATTTAGTGACGTTATTGTGAGATGGCGGGAAAATTTTAAAATGATTTAAAATATCACTTACACTAAATATATCACTTACATACTGCCTTTCCTTATAACTCATTCCGTTTGTTTTACAGATTAACTTGTGGTCTTTTAAAAAACGCCTTTTCAAGGCAATTGAGGCGAATTGAAAATGCCAATTGGCATTAAGTCCGCCCTTTGTTAACAACAATAAAGGATAAATAAATAAAATTAAATACCGTGCCCGTGTAATGATTCCGAGCTAGTAAAAGTTATTGAAACAAAGTCACCAAGTTTTTCATTGAAGATATACGGTACTGTGGTTCGAATCTCGGGTCGAGTGCTGATGGATGTAAAAAAATGAAAATTTCTTAACGTAGCTCGGTGGTTAGATTTGTGCCCGATGCATGGCAATAGCCTCACCACCTATTCCATAGTGGGACGTAATCGTTACTGGTGAATCGTGGGAGACATTGTCCTTTTGGATTCTTCTTACAATAATTTATAAAATTTTACAGTATAACGCGGTCGAGATAAGGTCGTTGCGTCGCATCTGCGGCTTGACACTCGCCGACTGCGTTCGTAATTCTGACGTAAGAAAGATGCTTAGTATGAAAGAGAGCATTGATGTAAAAATGAGAAAGGGCATGCTCCGTTGGTTCGGACATGTTGAGAGAATGGCTAATGAAAGAATGACGAAGCAGATATACAATGCGAATGTTGAAAGACGCAGGTACCAAGGGAGGACAAGACTCACCTATCTAGATGGAATAGGCCAAATCCTAGCTGATGGGGGAGTCAGGAGTCTCCGAAACCGGCGTGCATGTATGAAAAGAGTTGTGAATGTGAAGGAGGCGCGGCAGGTCTGTAAGGATAGAGATATTTGGCACTCCGTGCTCTCTGCCTACCACGTGAGGGACCCGGCGTGTAAAATATGTATGTAAAATTACTAGCCGCACTAGCAAGGACTTGGCCAACGAGCTGGTTACTCAATTTCTACAAAAAAATCTATTCATTATTGTCAAAAAAAAGCTACAACCGGCAGATATGTGAACGGCATCCTACGTTATATTACTATAATTGTGATATAAAAAATGAGAACTACAGGTGAACAATGTGGAAAATATACGCCACGCTTTTCACCGAAACCGAACCGACACTGCACGTGTTACGGCTTGTAATTCATCGGGTTCCCATTAAGTACGAAATGAGTGATGAATTCATCGTGTGGTATTTTTTTTCTCGGTTTCCCGCTACCCGCATCGGAATACCTCTGCGGGGGTTCATGTCGTATTATTTCGGTAACGTTCGACTCAAAAGAATTCCGTGTTCATCGTATTAAAGTCATGTGGAATGGAATGGATATTCACGTTTGAAAGGGGTTCAGCGAATAATGTAAACGATATTACGTGGGTGTTGGAGGGCGTAAGCAAAGTGCGAATGTAATTGTTACGATGCATCCAAGTTCAGAATTGGGGTGCAATAGTTTCTTTATCTTGAGAGTTTATTTGTCGATTGGATTACGGAATATTATGTTAACGTCATTTTACAAAAAATAATAAAAAGTTTCTTAAAATATTCAGTAGGTACTCTATGTTAAGATTGTGACGTGTCAATTAACGTTGTCAGTTCTTTAAACATTCATAAGAAAATATCTGAAGTTTCATGCA
>DWEJ01000678.1:0-15424 GCA_018245835.1 Mysoria sejanus stolli
CGATTTAGAAATATGCTCATCTCCTATTCCATAGTGGAACGTAAACGTAACTGGTGAATCGTGGGAGCCTATCTCTTCAGGTATCACAGGCATGATGTTACGTTTTTACACGAACCAGTAGTTTCGTTTATAACCACAATATTTGAATAATTTCTTACATAAGTAATTAAAGGGAGTAAATTGATGGTAATTATATATTTAATAACATAACAGTTAATCACAAAGTGATAGGTCATTTAAGGTGATAGCAAAACAATTCCAACTTGACCCTAACTTGATAAATTGGATAAGTAAGTTTAAGTCGGTCAACGGTGGACTGATTAATTTATGGATGTTGAGGAATTTATATGCAAAATTCGACTATTAAGTTTTAGTCTTATGTAGAAATGACTATATAATAATATTAACTATTAATCATAAAATTCAGTTTGTAATCTTACATAATTTATTAAATTAATTTGTGATTTTAAATTATATGGTGCGTGTTCTGGGTGTGTCAGTTTGTAATCTTACATAATTTATTAAATTAATTTGTGATTTTAAATTATATGGTGCGTTTTCTGGGTGTGTCATTTTAATTAATATTCAAAAATCACATTAGTTAGTGGCGCTGTTTCTCCTCACGCGGCTCACGCGAGGGACTTTTCTAATTAGTCTAGACCTATCTTAAAGAGGATTAATGTGGGATTTGTCGGAATGTCTTACAGAGTGCGACATGAGATGAACTACTTAATTATCCCCCGTACTTCCCCCTATTCCACAGTGGGACGTTAACGGTACCTACTGGTGATACGTGGGACTCTACTATATGTTTCTGCCTACTTCTTTAGGGATTACAGGCGTGGTGTTACGTATATAGGTGGTACACGCTACTTTTGGAATCCATCAGTGATATGCAAATCGATTTGCATATCACTTTGCATACATTTGCATATACTTTGCATGCAATTTGCATACCAATTTGTATACATCCTATAGGATCAATTTGCTTCGATTCTGTTGGATGTATGTAAAATATGAAATTTTTAGTCCTACAAAAGGAATTTGTATAGTTCTTACTTCTAACTATGAAAGCAGAAGAAGCGGCTGATCTGTAAGGATAGTCATATCCGTTCTCAATACTTAGTGTTCTCAGACTACCCTGTAAAGGACCTGGCGTGAAGATATCTTCGTATGTATATCTATAGTTCATGAAATATACCTATATTTCATAGACATTGGAGTAAGTAGAGCTTGAGTTACTTTTATCGCCACAATCGCAATAGACTAACATTCCTTTCAAGTGCTACTTCATATAAAACTGAATCCATATCCATTTAACCCAATGAATTGTTCTGACGTATGATATTACGTTAATTGTATTTTATTGAAAACAATCTTTTCTAGGAGCTTGATAAATATGTTTTACACAAACGCCTTTGTCGGCTGATATAGCTTCATTTAAGTGTTTAGAACTTCGCTTGCTATAGACTCTTTTTCGTAGTACAAAATTAGTACTAACGTTGTATTTTTCATTCAAACTTTTAATAAACTTATTCCTTGGATTTCGGAAAACTATTTATGGTAAATACATACATAAATACAGTTATGCAATTCGTATCCAATTGATTTTTTCGTCATTTTTCGACGGAGTCTTTCAATCAATCTGATTAACACAGCTCAAATTGATTAACTTAGCATAATACATGATAGTCTCATAATATAAAACAAGGTCATTGAGGTTGGTCCACCAACAATAACGTCACAGTTCAATCAACATGATCTCGTTAGGGCGGTAATAATTCAGGGCACTGTGACGATAGTATAACAGATATAATATATGAAGTGCTATTCACGAAAACTAAACTCAGAAGCGTGAAATGTTCAAATACCACACTAATTTATTTTTCTTGGATAACGTAATTAACATTGACTAATTATATAGAAACAGATTTTCCATACATATTATAAATTCAAAGGCTATTAATAAATAAAAGTGTTGTAGGGCCTAATAGACCTATTCCTATATTATACGCTGTACTGTTACCGCGTTGCGCCGTCGCTGTGCCGAGCTCAACCGACGTTTACCGAACATTCACGAGCATTCCGGCGCGGCACGTGAGGCATATCGGCGACCGTATAAGCTATCCGCAGACGTTTGACAAAAAATATAAATGTGTTGTATAATTCACAGCATTTTTGGTGTGATAATATAAATGATTGCAGTTAAAAGTGCATATTATGCTAATACGCAGGTACTCTAACTTTATTTAGTTAATATGTACTTTTATCTCAAAGATAGATATATTTTTGTTATTGGTTACCTTTATATAGACCAGATATATGTGAACATTTATTTAGAAATTTTTCATTTTCAAATCATTCTCTTATAGATAGTTTTTCATGATAGCGATAGAAATATTGTTCTTGGTAGCATTACTGAGAAAAAATAATGTAGATAATTTTTATAATAGGCGCTTGTGTAGCTTAACCGCACTTGATTAAAATTTGCGTCGTTTTAAATCACTAACGTTTTTTCAACAATACTGTACAAAGAATTAATGAGACCATTTGTCGATGTTGTGCTTAGACCCGCCGCGATGCGAAGCGTCCAGCGTCGATGAGGTACGGTACGACCGGGGAGCGGGGAGGACGCGGCGCGACAGCGATGCGGCATCCAGCGAAATAGCGGCTTGCGTGCTATCAATACGTTCCGTCGGGTATCTATAAATTTATAAACAAGATGTCAAACGAAATTCATTTCGTGCAAGAGATTGAAAAACGGGAATGTTTATACAACTTCAACATACCAGAATATAACCGTAAGCAATCTGAAGTTGCATGGGGCGAGGTGGCGAAGAACACAAATTTAACAGGTATGCCAATCTTATGTTATATTGTTAAAGAAATTTAGACTCTTGGGCTCATGTTATATGATTCATATCCGAATACTTAATGATTAAGGGTGTTTTAAATAAAAATATTTGGATCACCGTTTTAATAGTAAGTTTATTAGGGAGCTGAGCTAATTAAATTGTATAACTAAATGTATCGTATTCCCCTATGAAGGAGTTATTACTCCTAGTTAGGAAAGACTTCGAAAACAGTAATTTAATAGATATTTCTAATAGTAACTGAAAGAACATTACAAAGTTAGTAAAATATATTTTTTTGTGAATAATTATAATAGTATCAATAAAATGTATTTACAGTTACCGAATGCAAAGAAAAATGGCGAAATATAAGAAGTTCATTTCTGAGAAGTATGAAGAAAAGCGAAAAAACTAAAAAGCCATATTATTTAAGTCCTTACTTACAATTTGTGATTCCGTTTACGAAACTCAGCCAAACTGAGTTTTCGGATGAACTACAGCGAGGCGATTCCCAAATGTCCGAAGAAAATGATTTTGATATTAAAATAAGCTCAGTAAAGTCAGAGCAAGATTTACTAGAAGGAGGGACTCAGTTTGAGAGTGTGGATATTGAAGTGGCTGAGACAGACGTGAGCATCGAAAAGGTTCCAACAGACTGCAACATGTCAAAGCCTCGTAGAACGATATTATATCGAAAACGACGACGACCATTTACTTCAAAGAGCCACGATGAAACGAGGGTCGGTTTAAAAAGAAAATGCTCAGCTAATGCAAGTAATTTACAATCCAATGACTCATCACATCTAAACAACAGCTCAATGCGATATTTCCTTTTAAGTCTCTTACCAGATTTCGAGACAATGACGAACGATCAAATTAGGGCGTTTAAAATCAAGGTGATGTTGCTCATTGACAATATTAAGACAAATTTTTCAGAAGTAAGAGAAAGTATGGGCTGTACGAAAGAAACTAAACGACTTCAGAAGCGTCTCATTAATCTTCTACTTAAAAATCTTAAAAAAAAATCATAATTATAATTCAATCAAACAATACGAGGTCGTTTCTCTGTTCTGTACGCTTTCATCTAAAAATCCCAAACTGTTTTCGTCGAATTTTTCTACAAAGATAGTTCGAATACTTGAAAAGGTAAGGCCAAAAAATAATTCCTTCAATCAATCCTCAAACGGAGAAAATAAGGGATGAAAGGTGTTTTTATAATAAATAAACAAAATATTTATTAAAATATTAGTTTGATGGATGGCGACCTGGAAAAAGTAATTTTGTTAACTTCATCATAATAAAAATGTTATTGTAGGATAAAGGTCAAGAGACGGAAAATTTGACGATATTGTGTGTCTAATGTCGCCTTCAAAAGAAAATATTTTTGGAAATTAATGGAACAACGGATAACAAATTATATTGATAAGACAACTACTTGTTTTATTTAACCTTTGGTGTTTAATAACTTTGTATCTTTAAATGGTTCTGTACAAATGTTATTAGTTGTATAGTTTTTACTAACCAGCTTACGTAAGACTTTTTCTTCATTATCCTGGATTAAAAGAGATTCAATGGGACACTAATAGTGTGCTGATTGCTTAGATAGGAATTTGTGGAAATAGAGGGCTTTTTTTTCGTTTGAAAATGAACATGAAAGATAATATATGCATATTTAAAATTTCCACGTGTATTCAATAGATGTTAACAATCAGATAAATAGATGTTAAACCACGTTAGCAGTTTAATTATTCAAATAGGATTATATGGAAATATGGCAATTTATAAGACTACATTGAAATTCAATTTTGTTTTACCGTCTCGTTGGTCGAGGGGTTGCAAGTGCGGCTGCTGGTCGAGAGGTCTTAGCTTCAAATTCCGGATTCTGGTACTGGATACTGGACTTTTCTAACTTGAAATTTCTGGTATTGGCCTGCAATCTGCGCCTGTATTTATGCATCGTGTATTCACGACCTATTACTCGATGGAACAGAAACGTAAATGGTGAAACGTGGTTGTACATTACACGGCTCTGCCTCCCATATTCTGTGATTACAACCGTGATGTGACGTAATGTATTATTTTTAACACATTATAACACTTTATAGATACAAACTTGAGCCACATAAGAGTGTGCAACCTCGGGTTGTGAAACTGACAAAGTGATAGCTCAAGACCTAGAGATCTAGATATAATGTACATATATTCTAAGATTGCATGTAAGTGAAGATATTACATAATTTTATTTATTTATTTATTCATTATTGTTTACCTACAGTTAATATACAAACGGTGGACTTAATGCCTGAAGGCATTCTATACCAGTCATACATTATTATCTATTGGACAGCCCTGTACTATGAATGACGTTATCGCCGTGTGATGGATAGGATTCTACCGCCGCAATTTACAAAACTATTTCTAGTATTAATAGATAATGTTACTTACAAAACGAAAAACCATTATATATTATTTGATTTAAGATTCCAGTATTGTTACGTTTAAAGATATACGCATGTATTTTAAGCAGATTAATATACTGTAACAATGTATTACAATGGCGTAAAATAAAACTATGATAGATATTTATATTATAATAATACTATTGAAATGTTATATATTCGTACATGTTCTTAGAACGCCAATCATAAGGAAACTTCACGCTCGAGATTTCTTCGTGATGTTCTCTTAAGCGAGTGAATTCTGGGAAACTTCACACGACTTGCGTGGTATACTACGACCTTGACCTACCTTAGCCTGAACGAAGACTCGTTGCCAATATTGAAACGAAGCAGAAGTCAATGTGACTGAAGGATTAAAGCTAGTTCAATAATATTTACATTGCATCATAGAAATCTTTTTATGTTATCAAATATATTTAGCGTTTTCAAAGTGATACCGTATCAAACGGACAGTTTGTGTTGCACTTTTGCATTAATAATATCAGTACAGAGGTGTTGAGTGAATTAGTTATCGACATAAAAAAAACATTCCTAGTCCAATAATAGGTAAAACATAAATATTCAGTTGATTGAAAACTACTTCAGTCGAACATGTTTTTATTGTAACAAGCGTTGCGAGTTTGATGTTTGACAGCGCAAACACGGCGCAGTTTTCTTTAAAAACATTTATTCAAATTAAATATTCAAACCAATTCATCCGTATTTTGAGCGTAGCAGTGCCTACAAACTGCGCGGTTTAATCTATTGAAATAAACGACATTTAAACTTTCGGCGACTGAATAGTTAATTTTTGTCAATTTATTTATAATGTCGTTGAAGATTGTGGAATTCATAAGAAATGTAAATTTGATTATTCCTTTTTTAGTTTTACACACACACACACGCACACGCACACGCACACGCACACGCGCACCCACACTCACAAACCCACACACCCACACTCCCACACACATACACACGCACACGCAAACGATTACGTACACGCCCTTACATTTTTATATGGTGCATTTTTGTCAGATTTTTATTTAAGTATCATTCCAATTGAGCATTTGCCCTTTTTATGGTTTTTACAACAAATCAATTGGTTACATATCTATAAAAAAATGATCAACACAACGTGCAACGTAAACTTCAAAATATTACATTTTCTATTTATATAATAAGAAAAAAAAACTTTAAGACAAAGTTAATCATATCATAAAAGTAAATAGACGAACTCCAAATCTCCGCTCACTGCGCCCGGGCTGTGTTTAGTAAGTTTGAATTCGGTTTGATCGCTGTAAAATGTTTCACGGTTCCGACTTAATTGAAACAGGCCAGAGATAGCGCAACTTTCGGCTAGTTTATTCAAGCGGCGCGGACCACTCAGACGAAATAACAATGAAAAAAAATTTATAACTTTTCCTAAAAAGTCATTCTGAAATATGGATCCAACAGTTTCCTGGAAATTCTTGAGTATTGTTTATTAAGATGAGTTGCTATTAGGATTAATTAAGATGGAACAGTACATAATTAAGATGGAACAGTACATAATACAATAATATAAGCGATTTCTTGAGTCGAGACCGCTGCTCAGCACACGTTGAGCATATACCCTCCGGCCAGGTGCTGTGACGATCTGCGAAAGGATGTAGGCTGAAGCTGGATGCGGCAAGCCGGAGACTTCATTATATATATTGCATTATAAAAATAAGAATTCTAAATATTGAAACTCGTCTCACATTGAATTTAAAAAACATCTGTATGTTGAAGGCCTTGTGTGTCCTGTGTTGTCTTTGTGTAGGTGTTGTTCTAATTCATTCGGGTATTAAGGATGTCCTCAGTCAATTGTATGCCGACAGTTAATCAACATCAACTTAGAAATGGAACGAGATGAAAACGCAACGCTATGAAAGATTTTTTTTGATAAGGATCAATATTGACTGTAGCTTTAACTATAATCAGCTTTTATATGTAATTAATATGACTCCGTCGTTGGTAGACTGATGGCAATCTCTGATCTGATCGCAAAATCTGATCGAGAGGTCTGATTTGATCTCCGGGTTGGATATTATTGGGTTGATCTAAACTGAATTTCCTGATAACGGCCCAGAGTCTGCATTTGTTTCCAGTGTACAGAAAGTGCCTCACTCCCTATTCTATTGTGGGACATACACATAGTGGGACATGCACATAGTGGGACATACATAGTGGGACATATACATAGTGGGACATACATAGTGAGACATACATAGTGAGACATACATAGTGAGACATACATATAGTGGGACATATACATAGTGAGACATACACATAGTGGGACATACACATAGTGGGACATACACATAGTTGGACATCCATAGTGGGACATACACATAGTGGGACATATACATAGTGGGAAATATACATAGTGGGACATACACATAGTGGGACATACATAGTGAGACATACATATAGTGGGACATATACATAGTGGGAAATATACATAGTGGGACATACGCATATGCACGTGGGAGTGTACAACACTTTCTGCTTACATTTTCTGGGATTATAGGCGTAATGTTACGTTTTAACTAATATGGATATTAAACATAAGCTTAATAACGAAACAAAGATTAAAAACATAATTATTTATTTCTTTAGCGTTACAGACGAGAGTACATACAATAACGATCACAAAAAGATATATAGTATAGACAAATACCTATACGATATTTATAAACAATATCAGTATGTAGCCCGTAGAACGAGACAGATAACACACTTACCTACGCTATGACATATATTCGTTTAGCGAAAAAAAAATTTATAAATTGCAGGGATTGTCTATTGTTTGTTAAATGGAACGTTTCTAAGATGACACTGGGCGAGCGTAGTAATACATGAGAAACTTTATAATGACGTAGCCCCACTATTCTTAATGTTATACTCAGTTTTTCCTGACACGTTTTTAAAAAATAGAAAGGATAAATTGGAATTTGCTGTATTTAATATTATGTAAGTTAATTGACTGTATTTAATACTATATATAATAAATAAATTTGAATATAGAAACTAGATTCGGAAAAAAATATTTTTTTGTAATGTAAATACAAATTACGTTTTGTCTTCTACAATCAGTCAGTGTTCAAAGAGTATTCAGATTAATAATAATTGTGTAGTAACAAAATTTTTTGTTAGACCAATTTTATGTTATTATTATTATAATCACAAAAGACAATCCCTATAGTTTTGCTCCATCTGAATTTCAACCAATTTTTCTAAAACGCTAATGCCACTAGCTCTTTTACACAACAATAATATTAAAACTGCTATTAGCTAATTAAATAATAATAACACTCGTCGACATATTTGAAACTTTATCAAAATTGATTTATTAATTTAATGTAAATATTCCCGTCAAGTTAATTTAATGTTGTCCCAGGTGGAGCAGCACCATTAGCGCGAAGCGGTACATAAAAATACGTCACCTGTAATATTATATTCTTTTTTGTTTCTTTCTTTGTTATTAAATAAATCAATTAAAAATATTTATAACATATCTTTAACGTGAGCTTTAAAATGACTCATGGACATTCAACATGCAAAGTTGAACATTTTTGTTTTTTTTTAAAAATGAAAATAGCCTGTTTTTACAACAAATGCAATCGTTCACTCTCGTTAATGACGCGCGAAAAGTGACGAAATGCAAACTCTTTTAGCGGAACAACACGATGAAATGTAAGATAAGGTACCGTGAAAACTTTATAATATAGAACGAGAACAGCTTTGGTCCCTTTCAACAATACATTTATAATTTTGCTTAAAAAATTTTAAACTTTAACAGCGACGCGAATTTTCATATATATAGAACGCAAACTGAATAGGCGATATGCCGAATATTTTTTTTTCATAATGATTGATAACTCGATAAACCTTGTTTTATAATCTAAGCTCTTAAAGACATTTGCAGTTAAGAATATTTAAATGTTGACTTTATCATTCTTAACGAAGCTACGAAGCAAACTCGCTAGTAGGTATATGTCTTTAGAATTTCAATCATTAATTCCGTGTTTAACCAGAAACGAGAGACCATAATACAAGGTCACAAAAAAGTCATAAAATAATGTGTATACGAAATAATTAAGAGCGAAACTTGAGTTTCAACAATGACAAGGCTAAATCTGCGTCAATAAGTCTTCATTATGACGTTGACATTAAAATTAGTAGCATTTCTGAATCTGTTCGATTTTAATATATTTCTTTGGCAAACGTTTGAATTATCGCTTCCTAGTATATCGTACATAGTGCAACAAATCGGACAATGTCACTTAAATGGACAGTAATAACCCTTAATTCACATAGAGTTTTATATTTAATTAAACTGAGGGTTATCCGCCGTTATTATGTAAATAGTTCCGATTGTCTTTATTAAGTATTCTCTTATCCTAGTAATGGGGTCTTACGAAATTACAGTCCATTCCATAATGGCTTCTAACAATGAGCGTTCTTTGAATTCCGAATTTCTTTCATCGCACCTGTCTTGAATATCTCCGACTAAATTTTGCTGAGCTTTGGAATTGGTACTCGTGATTCTCGCAAGCGCGGTGAATGGGATTACAGAAAATTTTAACTCGACACTTTACATATTTTCATTTGTAATAATACCACCCAACAATTTAAGGTTTATTTTGGAGTGTTACGAAACCACAAGAAAATCACTGAACAGTTCTGTTAACAATTTTACATAGCTTTTGCATTTAATCCGTGAAATTCAATGGACATTACTGAATTCGTATCTAAAATTTTACGAAACGGTTCTGGAGCCTTTAATTCTCTTTCCTATACTAATCCTCAAATATCACTGAATGGAGCAAGACCGCTTATCGTTCTGGGCGTTGGATCTAACCAGTCTGTTCAAGTTGAGCTTAGGGCTACCACTGGTGCTGTCGCCGTCGCCTTTGGCACACGTTTTCGTTCTCATTATCATGAGATCAGTTCTAATGCTCGGTCGTCTGACATTCGGAGCAACAACCCCGCAAGCGTCGGACAATCGTCTCTTAATGGAAAGAGTACACTTTTTACTTCTACTAGTTTGACTGCTAGTAGGGGGTAGAGTGCAGGGACTGCCAAAAGCTGTGCTGACGCGTTTGTGGTGGTTCGGAGCCATTTCTAAGGGCAAGTTTGCTACAACGAAGAGTTCATAGAACAGGTCGTCAACATTCTGGTTTTTCTTTGCGGAAGTCTCGACAAACACACACGCTGAATCTTGAGTACTGCAGTACGCTGTCGCCTCCTCCGGCTGCACAGACCTGTGAAATAAAGATTAAAGTTATGATAAATTAAAATTGTGAGTGAGAAGGATGAAATAAATCGGTAAAATGGTTTTGGAATCTGTAAATCTCAGACATTACATACAAATTACATACAAACATATCAGCGTCGGTTTTTATGTACGTAAGCCAAGAGCTCTTTCAATATAGGGATATAAGTCATAAAATCCATAATACAAAAACGACCTTCTGTTCAACTTAACAAAAAATCGCTTGCGTGGAGTTATTATTTTTCAGAAGAAAATATAAAGAACTTTTTAATTTGACGTCCGCGCGCGTCAGTTCTAAATGAGCGAAGACATTCTCAAAAGATTCAAAGGTACTGTATTGTAAGCGCGTCGGGTCTTGCGGTTGACGTTATGAAAATGCATTTGAAATGTAAAAAGTCGGTGACCTGGCGTTGGTAGTTCGTATTCTGTTCAGAAATACAATAACTTTCGATTTAACGCTTTTGTTCGTGATTATTAACGATTTTGTTCATGACAGCTAGTTTTTAGTATGGGTGCTAAATCTCTTACAAACTCATTTGGCATTATCGAATTTTTGGTCGGTAGCTAACAAAATTTCCGTTACTCCTGTCCTGAGTTGTAATAAAAAATTTAACACTGATCTCTCCTCGAATTTTCGAGTCGAATGGAGTGTTCTGTCGTTTTATATTCACGTAGTTTTGCCACCTATATCTTCAAATCTTTTTCTTTTTTTTTTTATCTTCACGCCTGTAATCCCCGAAGAGGTAGGCAGAGCATCTTCAAATCTTATCGTGCCGTTATTAGTAACGGCTCTTCTTTAATTTCTACTCGTCACATGTTGATTGGCAGACTTTTCTCGCTTTGGCCAATATCACGGTGGAGGTTAAAGCGAGCAGGATTCCTCACGATAGTTTCCTTTACCTTTGTACAATTAGAACGATGATATTTAATATTCAAAACCGACATTATTTTTAATTGTAAATAAATGTACATTTTTTTTTAAAATGAGACATATGTTATTTGAATCCACGATATCTGGAGCGGGAGCCTAAACTTAAAACCGGTAACTCATTACTGATTTTTATAATTATAGTCACGGTCGCAAAAATATATCAATATAAAAGATTTTATAAGCAGTAAAGTGACCTGAATAAAGAGTCAATAACTTTTACGGAGTGCCTTAATGGGTTAATATAAAAGGTAGTATTGGCGACCTCGGCAGTAATTTAAATCCTAGGACAGTCACCGTCACAGCATCAGGGAGAAAGACAGAGATAGATTACGTAATTTATAGCCCGCGGCAATAGAGGCGACATGACAGATGACCATACTAAAACTTCTCAAATTTTTCTCTGTTATCACTAATTCACGGATTGACTGCTCGTTACTATCATTGAGGCTGTCTCTATGTAACACGAACTTGGACTTGATCTAAGCGCTACAAAAATATTTCTAAGAAAGGATCTAAAGGTTAACGATAAAGGAACAATGTGAGGATACCAAAAAGGATATAAAAAAGGTACATTTACCTTTTCCTCCTTAATATTTGATATGAAAATGACACATACGAAGCCGCTTATATCGGTTTTCAAAATTCAATTTCCGAATTAGGAATACGGTATATGAAATTTTCAAGTACGCTCTGTCTGAAGAGTACAAGCATTTTTATTACAGAAGAAATATAAAATGAAATATTGTGAACTTTACCAGCTTCGCTTGCTACCGCAATAATAAAGAAAATATAAACCGACTTAGAAACCTCAACAGAAAATCTTTTATTTTTCTGATTCGTAAATCGAAAATATTATTTTTACTTTGATTTTAATAAAGATTATAGCGATAAAAGTCGCATTATAAGAAAATCTCTAAGATTGTAAATCGATATTAATGTTATAAACGTAATTATTTTTGCCTGGCTGTCATTTGCCCTTATCACTTATCATACTTGCGGAACAACTTTTGACCAAGTTTGAATTGTAGTAGAAGAATATGTCATCTTTTTTATATTATATACAATCGTTCAACTGGAATTTCGTGCAAAGGAAAACGTAGATATCTCCTGAGATGTGCGATATTAGCCTTAACTCTAACGATACCAATGTGGGAGTAGAGCTTGGTTAATTGATTATTAGCATACTCACTTGAGTTCTTTGTCGCATTTGTTCCCAGCTATCGCCATGGGCACCCGGGGCGCTTGCCGCTTCCCTCTACTGCTACCACTCGTCGCACTGGCCTTGGTCTCGAGAATTTGTTCCCGGAGCCGTATCACCTCCTCGAACGACTCCCGGCTGTCCATTGCAAACACCAGCACGAAGAGGTCTCCTGTAGACGAGAAGAATGATTTGTAAAAGCTTATCTCAAGTAATTAAATAGTGGATCCTATCCTGTCCTTAGAAAATCGCTATAAATAAATGTTAAATTGGCAAGTTTGCTTTTAATGATAGCCAATTATTCCAAATATTGAAATGTTCTCCTAAAAATATATACCAAATGAAAGATTCGATATATGACGTATTAACCTAGGTGTTTCTTTGAGAAAATTGACTTTCGCAGGCAAATCAACATGATTCTAAGACAAATGATAGGTATGCCGAGAAAAAAAGGATATTTTAATGAATTTGCCTTTTGCCTTCTTAAACCCGGAAGGTGCGTGGATAATATAGGGAAGGGACGAAACCTCGATAATTTACGATGTCTCCTGTCTCTGTGGAACATTGGTATTCACCAAAGGCTTTGTAATGTTACAGCTAGAATTGCTACTCGGCTTTATCCAGGCTATAAATATTTTTTGATAAAACATTGAATAAATGTGTAATAATAATTAATTCATCGAAAACATACAAAAGTTAGTGACCAGAGCCCTCTTTTAATGGTGATGAAACTGTCACGTTTATACACATTAAACATATCTTTGATTATTTGAGAAAATATAATACATTCGTATATTATTCGTTTAACAATTTGCGTATAAGTGAATTCGGATTACAAGGAACCACATTGGAACGTGAACTATTCAACGAGGGTCCATAAAACCGGTTCTTACCAGTTTACGAAGGCTTCATTAATTGTATTATGCCAATAAGTTTATTTAGTTATTATTTGTTTAACAATAGTATATTTAAAATTGGAACTCTTTTTACCCACTACCATATATTTTATAACCAGCCTGGTTGGATCGAAAATTTCATTTGGAGTTAGGTACAAAGAACTTAAGGCTTAAATAGAAGAATACACAATAAGTTAATTTGAAAATTATAATGTTGCAATTTATTTGGTGCTACAGCCTCTTGAATACTAAATAATAATAATAACATAATCGTTTTCTTTATTCCTGAAGATATCAATCTAAGTCCCGTATAAATTAATAAACGTGATGTCACTTAAGACTTTAAATAAATACTCCTTAGTCATTAATTAAATTGGAAAAACAGACGTTTGACCGTCGGTGCCTTTTACCTGTTCTGTGAGGGATTTGACGTGACAATATACGAGAAAAGTATATTTCATAATATAATAATATCATGAAACACATAACGTAACTTCACGCCTGTAATCCCCGAAGAGGTAGGCAGAGGAGGTCTTTTTTTATGAAACACATTGTAAAGCAGAAAATTTCCGACCACGCGTATGTAGTCTAAAGGTTTTTTCATATTGACAACCACTACTAGACAGCAATAAGAATATTGCAAATATGATCGTTGAGCGAAATGTTCGAAGTGTCACTTGCTTCCATGAAGTGCAATTCGCCCTTTGACATTATATACCCAACGGAAATAAAGTTAATATTAGGAGTATGTCATTCCAAAAATGAAACATTACAATGTGTAAAAATAAATGTGGCTAATATTCATGTAAACTTCTGCCTGTTTTTTTATCATCAGAACATTTTTTTTTTTCATTGCTTTGATCTTTATTCAAAACGTTTTACGATTGCATAATTTATCTCGTGTTGATAGACAATTCTGTTTTCAAAAACAATAGAGATAATAATTAATAGAGCAGATAATAATTAAACATTTTCGCATAGGGTGTAATAAATAGAAGTAAAAGAAAATAATTTAATATAAATTAATACCATCGTGTCGCATATTACACTGACAAGAGATCGTGTCGCATATTACACTGACAAGAGATCGTGTCGCATATTACACTGACAAGAGTGGGACAATACAAAATAAGGTGATGAGTTGGGATAAATATTTATCTGGGTATTATTATTTATTTACGAGCATCCTTAAATGCTTTACAAAATGGACGGACCGTACCGCTACTGGCATTTAGTATATTGAGTTATTAAAAATTTGCCAATACATCGGGCTCCTTGAAAAGCGATAAAAACTTCCCGTCGTAGCAGAAAATACAGTTAAACACTGGTCACGTAAGATTTTTTACAATAAAATAAAAAAAAACAGAAACTTACCTATACTTTTTGTACTAAATTCTGCTTGTCAAAGAAAAAACAACAATAAACAAGTTGAAATCATTTACAAGTATTATTTGCTACTTGAATACAATATTGGAAATAATTTCCAACGGAAACTCAGCGGCCACTATTAAGCTTCGATAGAGCTTTGACTTCCGATTTCTGTAGCACTACTCGACGTGATGTCAAGCACTATAGCCAGTCCACGGGCTGTCAATAAACCTTCTAGATAAGTCTACGAGCTTTTTGAATATCGAACGCTTGATTTGAACAACAGAAAGTTTCGTAGCTATTTTGTTTTTAAGAAGTTAATAGTACATGTATCAGATAATGTTGTGTTATGTTCGCAAAAATATACATACATACATACATATCTTCACGCCGGGTCCCTCACGGGGTAGGCAGAGAGCACTGAGTGCCAAATATCTCT
>DWEJ01000679.1:0-15422 GCA_018245835.1 Mysoria sejanus stolli
TGCGCAGTTCCAGGTACAATTATCTGGTAATCCTAGACCACGAGTCACTTGGTTCAAAAATGGTCAGAGGATTGTTAATTCAAACAAACACCAAATTATTACCTCCCACAATCAAACCATACTTAGGGTGAAAAATACACAAAAGTCTGATTCAGGTCATTACACATTATTGGCTGAAAATCCTAATGGCTGCATAGTAACATCAGCATACCTCGCAGTGGAATCTCCGCAAGAAACTTATGTTCAAGATCAGAAATCGCAGTATATAATAGATAACCAGCAAGTGGGAATAGAAGAAAGAATCGAAATAAGTGAAAAAGCTCTCGCTCCGCAATTTGTGAAAGTCTGCCAAGACCGTGATGTTACTGAAGGAAAAATGACGCGATTCGATTGCCGCGTCACTGGCAGACCTTATCCAGAAGTCACGTGGTTCATTAACGATAAACAAATTCGAGACGATTATAATCATAAAATTTTAGTTAACGAATCTGGAAATCACGCACTTATGATTACAAACGTCAGTTTAAGTGACAGTGGTGTAGTTACATGCGTGGCACGAAATAAAAGTGGTGAAACTTCCTTCCAATGTCATTTGAACGTGATTGAAAAAGAGCAAGTCGTTGCTCCGAAATTCGTAGAACGTTTCAGCACCTTGAGTGTTCGTGAAGGCGAACCCGTAGTACTAAATGCGCGAGCAGTTGGCACGCCTACACCTCGAATCACATGGCAGAAAGACGGCGTACCGATTATACCCAATCCAGAATTACGAATCACTACCGAAGGTGGAGCCTCGACACTGGACATTCAGCAAGCTAAGGCGTCGGATGCGGCATGGTACCAGTGCACCGCCCAGAATGTCGCAGGTTCCACCGCAACACGAGCTAGGCTCTATGTAGAAGTTCCTAAAGAGCCTCCGGTCGAACAAAAACGTCTACATTTACCGCGGCCAAGTAAAATTATTGAACCAGAGTAAGTATTTGTGTTTACAATAAAGTGCACCTGTATTTAAATAAGTTTTTTGAACAATAAGATGGAAATAATATCATGTATGTTCCTGTAAGCTAAATTGCACGTGTGGAATACCCAAGATAGTACATTATTTCATTGTTTACTTATTTTTCTCGATATATATTATCTAAAAGCTATTTGGTTTTATAACCAAGTGGTTACTAATTTTTTTGTTTATATTTAATTTCGCGTGTATTTCAAAGTAGGCTTCGAAATATTGCCTCGTTGTTCGTTTTAGTTATAAGCGCGACTGCGGGTCGGGAAATCCTGGGTTCAAGTCTCGGGTCGGCCAGTACTGGATTTTTCTAATTTACATTTTCTAATAGTGACTTGGAATCTAGATTTGTGCTCGGTATATGGCTCGCCCCTTAATTGCATAGTGGGATGTAAACGTAACCGGAGAAACGTCTGAGTGTACTACACTCCTCTACCTACATCTTCCAGGATTACATGTGTAATGTTACGTTACGCTACTTCTAAATATGCAATATACTGTTATCGTATTGTATTAGCGATATTGCTTGTTTTATTCTCGAAACAACTTTTTTATCAGACTAATGAGACCCGTGCTCTTCATAGGAACATAAAAACGGTTACAAAACCTTTACAAAATCACCAAAGGATGGTTAGATGATTACATTAAGTTAGATGAATGATTTTTTCAAAACATTAGACGTGTCGTTGCTGCATACAAGTGAATATTTATTAAAATTCAATTTTTGACATTTTAGGCCGGCTCCTGGACCAGAAATCATATATTTGAGGCATGTAGAAAGAGCGCGACCCTATGTTCCTCCCGGCGAAGAGGAAAGAGTATATCCTCCACCGCAATTCATAATACCACTCAAAAGTGTAAGCCAAATGGAAGGTGGTAAAATACATTTCGAAACTAGAATTGAGCCAGTTGGCGATCCATCAATGAAAATAGAATGGTTGAAAAATGGACAGAGCATCGAAGCTAGTAAGTCGAAAAAGTTTTCACATTTGTTAGTCAATATAAATTATAACAGGAGTTTTAAAAGTAGTAACTGATTATATCATATGAGTAAGTTTGTTATTAATAGAGATCGGAATAAGTAGTTCGTTATTAATAGAGAACGGAATAAGTAGTATTGTAAGTTGTGCAGGTAAATTTAAAAATAAAATATTTTTACAGGTTCAAGATTTACATCGATATTTCGTTTTGGTTACATATCTCTCGATATGCTCAGTCTTAATATTCAAGATAGTGGTGAATATACATGTCGAGCAGTTAGCGCTACTGGTACTGCCGAAACAAAAGCAGTATTACAAGTAACACCAAGGGCTACAATAGAAAGAACGAGTCAACATCCAGAAAGTTTGCAGTATATTCAACATCTTGAGGATTATTCCAAATACCAGCATCAGGAGTCTACTGAGGAACAAATATCACAGAAACCGCAATTTATTAGACCTTTACAAGACCTTGGCGAACTTCAAGAGGGCAGAAATGCACATTTTGAAGCTCAACTTACTCCAGTAAGTGACCCTACGATGAGAGTCGAGTGGTACAAAGATGGCAAACCAATTACAGCCAGCTCGCGAATCACAGCAATCTTCAACTTCGGCTACGTCTCCCTTAACATCATGCACCTACGGGCTGAAGATGCAGGTTCGTACACAGTGAGGGCTGTAAATAAACTTGGTGAAGCTATCAGTACCGCTACAATTAGAGTAGCAGCCAGGAGTACAGTGACTGCTGACCTTGGTATCCCAGAACAACGAAGATATATTGAAAAGACTGAGCAACTCGAAGCTTATCAACACCAACAACATCAGAAATATTATCAAGAAATACCAGAAAGCACCCAAAAACCAGAATTCAAAACACCAATCAAAGATCAAATAAATATCAAAGAAGGTGGATTCGCTCACTTCGAGGCTCGTCTGGAACCAATAGGCGACTCCACTTTAAAAGTAGAATGGTTAAAGGATGGGCGCCCCGTCGAAGCTAGTTCAAGAATAACTACATTCTTCAATTTCGGATATGTTGCATTAACAATCAAATCTGTAACGGTACACGACGCTGGACATTACACATGCCGCGCTTTTAATGCCCTTGGCCAAGCAACAACAAACGCGAATCTTACAATTATAACGAAGAAAGATATCATAGCAGAATCACAGCATCCGGGAGGTCTGGAAAAAATTCAATATTTGGAAGATTCGAGTAAATATTCAAGAAGATCTGAAGAAGAAATCAGAATTACTCAAAAACCAAGATTCTTAGGTCCGCTCAAAGGAACTAACAAAATAGTAGAAGGCCAAAGTGCACATTTTGAAGCCCGAGTAGAACCACAGAGTGATCTGACAATGTCAGTTGAATGGTATTTCAATGGAAAACAAATAAAATCTGCCAACCGCATTCAAATATATCACGATTTTGGATACGTTGCACTAGACATTGCAAGCGTGCGCGCTGAAGACTCAGGCGTTTACACAGTTGTAGCACGCAATGCTGCTGGAGAAGCACAATTGAGTGCCTCCATGGTGGTTGAAAGTAAGTACATAATATATTTTTTGCCTTATATATTTTAACATTACCACATATTTTAACTTATAACCAAAATTGACTATTGTAAACGTAGTCGTTATATAAAAATACATAAAGATTCTAGTTAAATTATGAACGTTTAAAGCAATTACATGCAATAAATAAATAGAAGAAGTTTACTAAGGAATGTTTCCTAGAAATTAGAAAAAATATCAAAAGCATAAATAATCAATCCCGATGCCTCTTTATATTTCTTTGTTATAGGTTCTTAAAGTTGTATTCAATATTAATTACGCCTCACTTAGTTCTCGTAACATATTTTAAAATAATTATTATTTATCCAATTTTAGCACGTTCGAGTATTGACACTTCAAGTATTCATCATGGCCTATATGAGAAAACACGTCACATGGAAGAGTCAAAATTTGTTGAGCCCATGTACCACATTGAAGAAATATCAAAATCAAAGCCAGTTTTCGTTCAACCATTATCAGATCCACCACTTGTTTCTGAAGGCAAAAACATTCACTTAGAGTGTAGATTGGAGCCTATGGGGGATCCTACAATGAGAGTTGAATGGTTTCATAATGGACGCGCTGTTACAGTGGGTTCAAGGTTTAGAACTTATTATGACTTTGGGTTTGTAGCATTAGATATTATTCATGCTACTTCAGCTGACTCTGGAGAGTATACCGTAAGAGCAATAAATCACTTAGGCTCAGCTCATACATCAGCAATGGTTCGTGTTATCGAACGATCTGATATCGTTACTGACACACAAAATGAAAATGCCGTTGAACAAATTCAAATGTTAGAAGATGCGTCACGACGTTCAAAGCATGTTCAAGAAGATATAACCATAATGCAAGCACCTCAGTTTTCGAGAGCATTACACAATATAGAGACTGTAGAAGGCACGAACGTTCACCTAGAGTGTCGCTTGCAGCCTGTCGGAGATCCGACTATGAGAGTAGAATGGTTTTGCAATGGCAGACCAATAAAAACTGGCCATAGATTTAGACCGGCTTATGAATTCGATTATGTAGCCTTGGATCTTCTAAGTGTATATCCAGAAGATTCTGGTGTCTATACGTGTCAAGCAACCAATCAGTTGGGCGAAGCGGTAACGTCATGTGCTTTACGTGTAATTGCTAAAAAGGATTTAATTCTTGAATCTCAACATCCCTCAGGATTGGAGAAAATTCAATATTTAGAAGATGCTTCTCGCTACAAAAAATCAGAAGTTATTGATGAATTTGTAAATATTAAACCAAGATTTGTTACTAAACCGAAATCTATTGAAAATGTCAAAGAAGGCCAACACGTTCACTTTGAATGTAAACTTGAACCAGTAACAGACTCTAACTTAAAAGTTGAATGGTTTAAAAACGGACATCCGGTTACCATAGGCCATAGGTTTAGGCCTATTCATGATTTTGGTTACGTTGCTCTTGATATCATTGACTTAATCGCCGAAGATTCAGGAATTTATACATGTAGAGCAGTTAACTTAGTCGGCACAGACGAAGTAAGCTGCAGGTTAACTTGCCGTAGTACAGCTGATATTATTAAAGTAACACAAAACGAAGCTGGTTTAGAACAAATACAGGTTCTTGAAGACAGATCAAGATATCACAGAACCGATGTTGTAGATGAAGTAACAACTCAAGCACCAATATTTACAACATCTCTAAAAAACATTGAAATTAAAGAAGGCCAACGTGCACACTTTGAATGCAGGTTAATTCCAGTGTCTGACCCAAGTATGAAGGTGGAGTGGTATCATAATAATAAGCCTTTAAAGAGTGGCTCGAGATTTACTGAAACCAATAACTTTGGATTCGTAGCATTGGATATTTTGTCTTGTTTACCAGAAGATTCGGGTACATACACTTGCAGAGCCATCAATGCCCTGGGTGAAGCTGTAACATCTGGAATTGCGGTTGTACATTCCAAGAAGTCTATTTACTTAGAATCACAACATGAAAGCGCTTTACCTCGATTAAATCAGTTAGACGACGCCTCAAGACACCAGAGACATGCCACTCAAGAAGAAATTGTAACACAGGCACCTGTGTTTACTATGCCGATGAAAGATATTCGAGTTGCAGAAAATCAAGCAGCTCATTTCGAGGCTAGGCTTATTCCTGTCGGTGATCCTAAATTAAGAGTAGAATGGCTACGAAATGGAGTACCAATAGAAGCTTGTAAGTAAATGTTCTTAATCTGTTCACTTAGATAATTAAATATTTTTTAACCTTAAACCATATATCTTTTATTACTAATAACATTTCATGTTTTAGCTAATCGATTGACCACCATGCACGACTTTGGATATGTAGCTCTTAATATGAAATACGTCAATCCAGAAGATTCTGGCACATATACATGTCGTGCTATCAATGAATTAGGAGAAGCTGTTACTTCCTCGACAATGTTTGTACAATGTAAGTTTATTTTATCTTAAATCTGGTTTGTAGCTTTTTATGTTTTACATCGTCATCGTCATAATCACCATCTACAGCGTATTGCACTTCACTGCTAAACATAGGTTACCCGTAAGGAGCTATGTTAATAATCCATACGCTGGGCATGCGTGTTGGGGATCGCAGGAGCGGGAATATTTTGTTTTTATCATTATCTAAAGTATAAACAACAGTTATATATGTATAAGTAAAGTAAAGCTTTTTAAACAAATTTAAAGTCTGTATCAAAATATAAGTTAAGTACAAATGATGCAATTGTGTAGAAACCGGAGAAGCGGCCCTTCCACTCTTTTAATTTCTTTTACAGCTAAAGCTTCTCTTCAACTTGAATCTCAACATGAAACTGCTCTAGAAAAAATACAGCAGTTGGAAGATAGTTCACGATACAGACGTAGGGAAGATGTTGAAGTGGCTGTTAATCAGGCGCCCCGTTTTATAACTCAACTTAATGGGCCCACAAAATTGGCAGAAGGACAAAGTGCACATTATGAATGCAGAATCGAACCTTATCCGGATCCGAACATGCGGGTTGAATGGTATTTTAATAGCAAAGTTTTACAAAGTGGCCACCGTTATCGCACTGCCTATGATTTTGGCTTTGCAGCTCTAGATATTCTTACTGTTTATGGAGAAGACTCCGGTGAATACATGTGCAAAGTTATCAATAATTTGGGACAGGCCGTATCATCCATTAAACTCAATGTTCAGTGTAAGTAGACCCGTATTTTTTAAACAAGATTTTATTATTATTTTTGTTATATTGTCAGGTCTTGACCCTTGAATGGACTTGTATTGATTTTTAGTAAAAAAAAGTCAGTACACATTATATTATGTAATTTTACCTTTACATTTATAGCTAAGGAATCAATTATAAGAGATACACAACACGAAAGTGCTTTGGAAAAAATTCAATATCTAGAAGACGATAGCAGAAATAAACGTGTCGTGCGTGATGAAAGTTTCGTTGCTGAAAAACCTCAATTTGGAAAACCTATTAAAAATGCTAGGGTGCCAGAAGGACAACCAGTACATCTAGAAGCGACACTTACCCCTGTGAATGATCCTACAATGCGTGTTGAATGGTACCGTAATGGAAGACCAATTCAGCAAGGTCATAGGTTTAAGACGACAAATGATTTTGGATATGTGGCTCTCGATATTCTTTATGCTTATGCTGAAGATACGGGAACGTACATGTGCAAAGCTACTAATGCAGTCGGTGAAGCTGTCACAACCAGTTCTGTGCAAGTAGATGGTAAGTATAATAGAATAAGAAATTATATTTGATTCTACATTTTGTATTTTGGTGCATTCTCATGCTTTTTTTTCAGCTAAAGCTTCTCTATACTTGGATACACTCGATGAACAACGTTTGAAAAAGATTCAAGAGCTTGAAAGATACGAGAGACCCAAAGCAGTTGAAGAAGAAACTCCTGGTCAAAGACCTGTATTTTTAACTGCTTTGACTAGTCTTGAAAATTTGAAAGAAGGTGATCGTGCGCACTTTGAATGCCGAGTAGAACCAATAAATGATCCCGTCTTGAAAATAGAATGGTTCCTGAACGGGAAAAAGATAAAAGCAGGTCATAGGTACAGGACCACCCATGACTTCGGTTACGTGGCATTAGATATTTTGTATACTTACGCGGAAGACTCCGGAACATATATGTGTAAAGCGACCAACGATCTTGGTGAAGCAGTCAATACGTGCACGTTGAAGGTTGCAGGTAAGTGAGATACAAATTGAAAATATAGAAAGATATAAGCTATTATACATATTATAATGCATTTGTGATTGACCTTAGATAGAAACTTTTTTTGTTCTTGACACTTTTATCGTCATAACTTAGTACAAAATTAAAATTAGGGCGACTTGTATACTAATTCTATATCTTAAGAAAATTTTAAGAATTATCCATGTACGTATACATACTTATGACATAAATGTGTAATTGCGATTTCGATATATAGGTCTACCTGTAGATTTGTTATATGCATATACTTACATATATACAGGGTGTCGGAGACTTTAGGTGAGTGAAATATAAAATAAAGTGAATACAATTTAACATTCATCGATTGTCTCTACATTATCACCTATCAAATGAAACATCTTTCGTCTTTCTATGGCGTCTACATGTATAGCAATAGTTAAATCAGTACAAGGACCCGAACTTTGAGATTAAAAAAACAAAATGGCTGCCATTTTATCATTGAAGAGAGGAAAACAATTTGGAAGGGTAATTTGTCGAAAAAATTTGCCATATTTTATCCCCCTAAAGTTACCGACACCGGTGACCGGACACCCTGTATAAACTTAGTTGTACGTTTAAAAAAATAGTCAAATAATAACAAAATCTTAATTTTAGGGCACAGAAGTATTATTTTGGATACACAACATCCTAATGGATTGGAAAAAATCAGGCAGCTAGAAGCACAAGGACATCACACTAGGATGGAAGTTGAGGAGCCTAAAATATCTACTCCTAGTTTTGTTACTGAACTTAGGGGTACAACACACGTATTTGAAGGCCAGACAGCTCATTTCGAATGTCAGGTCGAACCTGTCCATGATCCTAATCTACGTATAGAATTTTACCACAACGGCAAGGCCCTGCAATCTGCATCACGGTTCCATATCACTTTTGATTTTGGTTATGTGTCATTAGATATTCAGCATTGCGTCCCAGAAGACGCTGGAGAGTATTCTGTCAAGGCAATCAATGCCCTTGGACAATGTACTTCTGCAATATCTATGACAGTAACCGCAAAAGGTAGTATAATATCGGAATCTCAACGTCCGGAAGGTCTAGAGAAAATCCGAGAATTAGAGGCAGCGGAACCGTTCAAACGACCTGAAATACCTGAACCTGTTACAAGACAACGGCCCGTATTTACTCAGCCGTTACAGAATATTGATAATATTCAAGAAGGCCAAACAGCACACTTTGATTGTCGCCTTATTCCTGTTGGAGACCCTACGTTAAAGGTAGAATGGTTTAGAAATGAAAAACTAATTGAAGATAGTTCCAGAATTACAAAGACCCATGATTTTGGATATGTTTCAATGACGATAACCCACGTTCGCGATGAAGATGAGGGAGTTTACATGTGTAGAGCTTCCAATCTGTTGGGAGAAGCAGTTACAACTGCAGCGATGAGAATAAAGAGTAAGTAGTTGTATAATTACAGTTAGCTGTTTCTAGTTCATAACTTTATAATTACTTTTTAAATCATCTTTAAAATGTTCTACATTCTTCAGTTCTAGTATTCTTTATTTTGTAATAATAACTTATTATACTTTACATTCTATTTACAGCTAAAGCATCTATCCAAATGGATACACAACACCCAGAGGGTATGAAAAAGATCCAACGGCTAGAAGAACCTCAACCTAAGAGAGCAGATGAGCCAGAACGTGAATTCGAAAAACCAATATTTACTCAGGTACTTACTGGACCGTCTGAACTGTGGGAAGGACAACACGCTCACTATGAAGCAAGAGTTGTGCCTGTCGGTGATCCAAGTTTACGCTTTGAATGGTATATTAATGGAGTTGAACTTAAAATGGGTAAGTGCATATTAATTCATATGACTGTAAAAACATTTTAACCATCTTTTGTCAGACTGAACTTGACCTAAAATGTTTTTTAAATGAACATTCTATATAATTGCTTCTCAGGTTCACGATTCCGTACGACACATGACTTTGGGTTCGTTACTTTGGATATTAATTCAGTTGTAGCTGAAGATGCTGGGTTATATATGTGTAAAGCTATCAATAAAGCTGGCAGTACAGTATCTTCTACGTCTTTAAAGGTTAAAACGAAGTCAACTATAGTGGATCAGGCAATGAGACCTGAATCTTGGGAACAAATTCAATTAAAGGAAGCAGCAATGAACAAAGTTCCAGAAATGTTTATTGATTCTGGAATACAACAAGCGCCTATTTTCACTACACATCTGAAGAGCTATGATAAGCTTGTTGAAGGACAACATGTTTATTTAGAAGCACAAGTGGAACCTCGAACTGATCCTAATCTCAAGATTGAGTGGTTTAAGAACGGAGTGTCATTAACAACTGGTTCTAGATTAAAGAGTACTTTCGATTTTGGTTTAGTAACTCTTTCAATCAACTCATTAAGGATTGATGATTCTGGTATATATACATGTAAAGCGACAAATCTAATGGGTGAGGCTGTTTCTACAGCATCAATTAAAATCGAAGATCGTCATTGGTTGTTAGGTGAAACATTACATCCCGAATCATTAGATAGGATTGGT
Organism: Mysoria sejanus stolli; assembly: GCA_018245835.1. Classification (NCBI taxonomy): domain Eukaryota; kingdom Metazoa; phylum Arthropoda; class Insecta; order Lepidoptera; family Hesperiidae; genus Mysarbia; species Mysarbia sejanus. Next base: position 10,294 of record DWEJ01000679.1, read on the forward strand.
GCCTTAGAACAGCCCAAACAAACAAAAGTTGAGTCTCCTGAACCTGTGTATGAGACACCAGTATTCATTTCACACTTGAATAATATAGTATGCAAAGAGGGTGACAATATACATTTCGAATGTAATGTTGAACCGTCTAGAGATCCGACCTTAAAAATAGAATGGTTCTTTAACAACAAACCTTTACCATCAGGTACTAGATATAAGAGTACACACGATTTCAGTTATGTTTCATTAGATATGGTGCATACGTATGAAGAGGATTCTGGTATATATACTTGTAAAGCTACTAATAGTAAGGGTTCAGCTACAACTTCTGGATCCTTAAGATGCACAGGAGATAAACATATTTATCTAGATACACAACATCCTCAAGGCAAGGCTGGATTAGAGGCTGTTGAACAAGCAGAAGAAGCTAGACTTTCTAAATCAAGAAGAACGTCTTTACCAGATGCTGATTATCCTAAACCGGAATGGATAGTACCAATTGCCGCAGAACATCAATTAGTCGAAGGTCAAGCCCTTCATTTCGAGGGCCAAGTTGAACCTAAGAATGATCCTAATTTGGTAATAGAATGGTACTTTAATGGGAAAGTGCTAGAGCAGGGATCTAGATTTAAATTAACAAGTGATTTCGGTTTCGTGACATTGGATCTTGTTGATGTGTATGAAAGAGATAGTGGGATTTACACATGTAAAGCATATAATAAGAAGGGAGAGGCATTTACTTCTTCAACTGTGTACTTCACTAGCAAAGAAAACTTAATTGAACGCACTCAGCATCCAAAGGGTGCTGAAGGTCTAGAAAAAATTCAAAATCTAGAAGATTCTCTTCGAAGAGAACCAGGTCAAGGTCCGGAGGACGATACTGGTAGAGCACCGGAGTTCACCACAGTCTTTCAGGATATTCTTGATATCGGCGAGGGTCAAATTGCACACTATGAAGCTTCCTTAATCCCTACTGGAGATCAAAGCATGGTGATTGAATGGTTCTATAATGGTAAAACAATTGAGGCCAGTCACCGTATTCGTACTGTCTATGCATTTGGTATGGTTGTATTAGAGATTTTGGGTACGAAAACCACAGACTCAGGAATATATTCTTGCCGTGCTACAAACAAATGGGGTCAAGCAGAAATAAGTGTGAGGCTTGAATGTGTAGATAAGAGCAAAGGACAAAAGCCTAGGTTTACTACGCATATACAAAGTATAGAAGGCCTCAAAGACGGCCAGTCAGCGCACTTTGAATGTACTGTGGTACCCGTCGATGATCCTGATATGAAGATTGAATGGTATCATAATGGAAAACCTCTCCGTCACTCTACAAGAATTAAAACTGTCTCCGATTTCGGTTTTGTTGTTTTAGATATAGCCTATACTCAAAATCATGATACCGGCGAATATGTTTGCCGTGCTTACAATAAATATGGCGAAGACTTCACAAAAGCTACAATTAACTGCTACGGTAGAAGTGGTGTTTTTTTCGATACCTTGCAACCCGATTCTCTGGCTAAAATTAGAGAGTTGGAAAGCCTACAAGGAATGCAACATCAGGCTCCTGCACCTGCATCTGCAGAACCACCTAAGTTTATCACGCAAATACAAGATGTTACTAAGTTAGTGGAAGGTCAAAGTGCACACTTTGAGGCACGCCTAACTCCAGTAGATGATCCGGACTTGAAAGTTGAGTGGTTCTACAATGGTAAAAAATTACCACACGGACACCGATATAGAACTTTCCATGACTTTGGCATTGTTATATTAGATATATTATATTGTTACGAAGAAAATTCCGGAGAATACGAATGTATTGCCACAAATAAATTAGGCAGAGACTCTACTAAAGCGACACTGAAGTGTACTTCAAAAGAAAATTTAATCTTGGACTCGCAACTCCCGCGGGTAAGTAATACATATAATGTTTTCTTAGAAATTAAAGTTACTGAAGCGCTTACTTTCATTCACACATTTAAAACGTAGCATTACACCTGTAGTTCGTCGAAGAGCTAAGCAGAGGATTGTAATACACTTCCACGTTTCATCAGTTACGTTTCCATCCCATCATGAAATATGTGATATTCCTATTGCTATGCACCAGACCCAAATACTGACAGTTGACATTTAACTTGACATAATTAACTTTATTGTTGATTTTTTCTTATAATCCAACTTTACACTGATGTCTTTTAAACAAAAGACACGAAAACAGTAACGGACAAAAGATAAGAAGCGAAATAAATAAATTAGAAGTATCGACTTGTAAGTGACGTAATTTAAACATTGATGGAAATAAATATTATATATCTATGGGAGTCGGTAATTTGATCGACTTTTGAATTTTGTAATAATAATTTCGTATAATTGTTCCTAACAAAAGTTGTCTTGGAGATTTAAAATATTTATTCAAGGTTCCCTTTTTGTACCCTTTTTGTTCAAGGGCATGGAGGGTGGATTAGAAAAATTGCAAACTTTGGAAGATTCTATGATACGCAAGAAGGATACCACAGTAGAAGAGAAACGGGGAAAAGCTCCAGTATTTACAGTTCCACTGTCAAACATAGAAAACCTAAGAGAAGGAGAAAATGCGCACTTTGAAGCACGTTTGACACCTACGGATGATCCCCAACTAAAGGTAAATTTCAGTCCTGTAAACTATTAGTTTGATAACCGTTAAAAATATTCATTTAACTGTGGAAGAACCATTTGTTACTATTGAATTATCAATATTAAAAATGCTGTAAACAATTGTATTTTAGGTGGAATGGTATTGGAATGGGAAATCTCTTAAGGCAGGATCCAGATTTAGAACTTTCTGCGATTTTGGGTTTGTTATTCTTGAAATATCACCTACTTATCCAGAAGACTCCGGCGAATATTTATGTAGGGCTTATAATAACTATGGCGAGGCAGTCACTACAGCCAGTATGAAAGTACAAGGCAAAAGGAACATCATACTGGAATCTCAATTACCGAAAGGTATGGAAGGAACTATCGATAAAATTGCTGCACTTGAGGGTTACACTGGTACTACGGATACAGCAACACCTGAAACTGAAAGTGGAAATCCACCTGAATTTATTACAACGCCATCCGATCTCACTCTTTCGGAGAATTCATCAGCTCATTTCGAATGTCGTTTAGTACCTGTTAATGATTCCAGTATGAGAGTCGAATGGTACCATAATGGTAAAGCGCTCTTGACGGGATCTAGGGTTAAAACTATTAATGATTTCGGTTTCGTGATATTAGAGATCGGAGGGGTCTATCAACGTGACGCAGGTCTCTACACTTGCAAAGCTACTAATCGCCATGGGGAAGCCACTGTATCGTGCAAACTGCAAGTCAAAGGTAGACAAGGAATAATTCTTGAACCTCAGTTGCCATCTTCCTTCAAATCAGGAACTGAGAGTATACAGAAATTGGAAGAAACGTTACACAAGCGGGAGGAAATCACTATCGAAGACGAAAAACCAAATCCTCCAAGATTCACTGTGGAAATCAAGGATAATCTTGATGTACCTGAAGGTGGTCCTATTCACTTTGACTGTAGAGTGGAGCCTGTAGGTGATCCGACCATGAGAATTGATTGGTTCCATAATGGAAGACCTTTTGCAACCGGTTCTCGTGTGCACATGCTTAATGATTTTGGTTTCATTGCCTTGGATATTGAATACATATACGCCAGAGATGCGGGAGAATATACTTGCCGTGCAACTAATAAATGGGGATCTGCTACAACAACTGCTAAAATTACATGTAGCGCGAAACGTGATATTGTGTTCGAATCCCAATTGCCACAAGGTATGAGTGGTGAGAAAATCAAAGAATTAGAGAAAGGACGCGTGACAGATACACCTAAAGAGGAACCGGTTGTTAGTACACCTCCTAAATTTATAACGCAGATTCAGTCACATACTGTAGAAGAATCTGAAGCTGTACGTTTCGAATGTAGAGTGGAACCGAAAGAAGATCCAAAACTACGTATCGAATGGTATCGTAATGGCAAACTGTTACCTTCAGGCCATAGATATCGCACTGTTTATGACATGGGATTTGTCTCTCTTGATATTTTGTATGTTTATGCTGAGGATTCTGGAGAATATGTATGCCGGGCTGTTAATGACTTTGGAGAAGACTTCACCAAGGGCACTGTTTCATGCAAACGTAAGTGTTTACAGATATTAACTTTATAATAATTCGTCATTGGATATGGTTGCAAGCGCGACGGCCTAACAAAAAGCCCCGGGTTCAAATCCCAGTTCAGGCATTATTGGAATTTTCTAACTTGAAGTTTCTAGTAGTGTTTCGGGATCTAGATTGTGCCCTAAGCTCACCACGTACTTCATAGTGGATCGTAAATCTAACTGATGAACCATGGGAGTGTACTGCTCTCCCTATCTCTTCGGGGATTATAGGCGTGACGTTCTTCATAATATTATAATACAAAATATAAGCATGTAACTTGATAAGGTATATATGTTAATATTAATGCTCTAGAATTGCCGGATATAATACTACAAAACCAAGTACCTCGAGGTATGAAGAAATCAGAAGCTCTAACACAAATGGAAGCGACGATTAAAAAATATACTTCGGAAATATTTTTAACTGAAGACGATCTATACGATGTAGATAAGAAACAACCACCACGATTTGTTACACAAATTCAAAGCCAAACAACATTAGTAGAAATGAACTCTACTAAATTCGAATGTCAGTTGGCACCTGTGGGAGATCCTAACATGAAAGTTGAATGGTTCTTCAATGGCAAACCATTATTACACAGTAAGTAATAAATCACTTTTACATAATAAATAACGTAATCCATACAAAAGTTGTATAATTTTAAATGAAATTACATAACCGAATAGTTTATTAAAAAGAAAACGAATTCTTATTTCAGAAAACCGATTTACACCGATTTACGACTTTGGCTATGTGGCAATGAACTTTGGTTGGGTGTACCCAGAGGACAGTGGTGAATACGTATGCCGCGCAACTAATCTTTACGGTATGGACGAAACTAGAGCTGTTATTAAGACCGCTGGCAAACCAGGCATTGTTTATGACTCGCAACTGCCAAAACACATGAAGAGTATTGAAAAGATCAGAGAAATGGAAGCTTCTTG
>DWEJ01000680.1:0-15409 GCA_018245835.1 Mysoria sejanus stolli
CTAGCAAATATTAGTGCTAAAGACGACAAAATCCTGGATCCTTGACTAAACCGTTACGTGAATTCATTCACCTCAGAATTTGTAATTAAACTGCTGCTTTTACATAAACATGTTGCAGAAACCAAAAACGCGCTCAAAGTTGCACTTTTAGACAGTTAGACGCTGATAACATGTTTTTCTTTGGGAAATATTTTCCTCAACTTCCAACCGTCCCTTCGCTCACGCCCAAGTGTGTCATGTCGGAAAAGTAATGTTGATAAATTTTCCATCGTATTAGAAACTTGCAAGAAGTTGGCCGTGCACCCGTTCTGGCTCATCAGCAACCAATAGAAAAGTTTTTATCCCTTTTGAATGAAATTTCATCGTATTTTTGGCAAAATATATTTACGTTATAAGTTACTTCCGTTCTCAGTTCCAATTTACTTTATACTAAATTCGATAGAGAAAAATTAATATACATTTACATTAGTGTATTTATGTTCAAGCTTATAATCTACGCATCTAACACCTGTACAGTATATAATAATATAAAATTGTCTTATAGTTAAGGCCGATGTTAAAATCAATACCGCTAGCCGTAATTACACGCCAAATCCGATATTAATTTAATCTTGCGGTGATGTACCGCTACTGGCTTACCATCGAATATTTGAAGGCATCGAGTACCTATTTCGTTACAATATCGTAAATTATTTGTGGAATATTCAATTTGTTTCCACTTTAATTCAAAAGGAAAAAATACGGATTTTGGTACTTAGTGGTGGATTTTCTTGAATGATGGATTTTATTTAGATATAGTTTTTATAACAACTTCTTTAACACATAATTTATACGCAGATCTCGTTTTATCGTTTTTATAGAATGGTTGAGCCATTGATTTGATAGCGCTGACTTTCATTTCAATATGTATAATGTAACTTCACGGTTGATGATCCCCGAAGAGGTAGGCAGAGGAATGCAGAACACGTCCACGTTTCACCAGTTACGGTTACGTCCGACTATGGAATAGGTGGTGAGCCTATTGACAAGCATCGGGCACATGTCCAGAACCGAACCAGAAAAAAATAATACTAGAAAGTCTAAATTAAAAAATATTTGTAGTGTTCGACTCGAACCCGGGACCTCCCGATCGGCAGTCGCACTTGCAACCAACGAGGCAGTCAATATTTAATAGCAGATAGATCAATTTCTATCCAAGGTAAATCAAAAGTAATTATTTTAACTTCCGAGAATTAAGTTACAAGTCATTGTATCTATCCGCTCCTGAGGATGACAATATTAAACGCAAACATCAAGTAAAATCCATTAAAACATTATCACGCAGCAATCAAACAAAAACAAATTTGCTGTGAAGTTAGGTGAAACAATAAACAATAGCCTCGTTTAAAATACGTTCGCATAATGAGGTTCTATAATAGCCACATATATAAAAATGCAAAACAAGCAAGCATCCACCGCGGCGCCACTGAGTTGAATCGAATCGAATCAATTTAGAGGTATTTTTGTTTTATCGGAACATTGCCCTCAATTAGGATGCACGTTCACTAAGACACAATATATATTGTAAATATGTTCAGAAATGCTTTCGGTTATTACGCGTATGTATCATATATGAAAAATTATAGGGAAACCAGCACTTTTTACAGTCCTCAGTTTGTAATGTGTGAAATATACCAAGAAACACCCGAAAAACTTAACCTACTAATGCCTCAAGTCGCTTCATTCTAACGGAAGACTCGTGTCCAACAGTGGAACTGTAAAAGTGTCCATAATCATGTTGATGTTTGGTATAAGCGTATTTGTTTAAGAATATAATTGAATCGTAGTAATTAACAAGAAATTGTTTTTCGTTAGACCTGAAATCATACAGTTTTTGCTCCCAAAAACCATGATCGCCTTAGAACGTCTCCTACACTATGATTTGGAGTTAAAGATCTCGTTAGGACTTGTTTATTTACTGTTACAAAATACTTATTAGATTCCAAGTTGAAACAAAATATATTAAGAAAACCCGCTTTATTTCGAATTCTCAATAATATTCTCCAAGGTGTGTGAAACGTGTAAATCGGCGAATGATCAGCATGGCAGACTATGGCCTCACCCGCTTTATTATAAGTGGGAACTAACGTATAACAGTGGAACGACAAAAATTACATCACGTGTTACTGTTTTAATGATTAAGTTTAATTTACTAGCAACTGGGCTTTGGGTTACTTTGCTGTTTAATACAAATACATGTACATATACGATAAATTTTATAAACAAAACAAAGTCCAGAATTTCGATACAAAATGTGTTTATCGTGGGAAATGTAACGTGTGACTGTTTCTTAACCTCCAATATCAGGGAAACTAATTACACATTAAAAATGTGCTTAAAAGGGGAGGTCTATGATCAGCTATAGATTGAAATTGATGATAATGGTGATGACAATTATATTAATGATAATGATGATGATGTTGATAATTATGATGATCATGTTAATGAGAATGATGATGGTAGTAATGGTAACGATGATGGCGGTAATGATGGTGACGATGATCTATTTAGTTAATCATTTATACAATATGTACCCAATGCCTTCGGTTCCATGTTCGCCGTTACATTCGTTCTTATAAAATTTACTAATATCACTCAATACCGATGAATAAAATTTCATTTGAGACGGAAATATTTATCGGTAGAACTCTTGGTCTGTTAACGAAGCATTGCGGAGTGAAGCAAGATCTAATTGTTTCCGATCTGATTGGTCATTGTTTGCTGGCTGGCCAATAAGACTTAGTTTAGTTTTTTATTTCCTTTTCAACCTTTAATGATCAACCTTTTACTGGATTTAATCAGTTCGCTGTGTTTGAACTAACAAACAGAGCGAGATTAAAAATTTGTTGACATTTACACAAAGTATATTTTTGAGATAAAATGTATCTATAGATAGAATAATTATTTGTCAAATGTCGATTATCGTCGTAGCAGTTTCTAAAATTTATTTGTTTTAGAATAAAGTCAAATTCTTCGAAAGAACTGTGATAGTTCCTATTGGTTTGGTAATATCAAATGAGACTACTGATTTGTATTCACCTTCTTAGCAAAACTAATAATTCATTAAATATGAATTTTATACTAACAGTAAGCGTATATGTTGTATGTATTAAATCCTTTCTGAAATTAGTATTAACAAAGTAAATTGTTCTAAAATTAACGGAAATATTATCAGTGTATTGCAGCTTTATAAACGTTTGCAAATTTTACAGATATATATAAATCATGACTCTAGTACGATGCGTCTGGTACACTCTCGTTCACGTACCTACAGATGCGTTTGATTTGCGAACACACTGAGCATTTCCATGATTAGATATGATATGCAGAGGTGTACGTATACCGTATACTTTATTCTATTGAGAGAATGATTCTTCAAGCAATAATCTATGATTATAACATGCTAATCAGTCTTTGTATAGGAGGTTATGTTAATTATAGAAGTTTTCACATAATTCTACAAAAGTATTAACTTCGAACGGTTGTCTACTTTTCCGTACTTGAGGTCGCATAGTCTCAGTTTTTCATATATATTGATTATGATTATGTTAACCTATTTTTGGGCAATATTGATTGCACAGTTCTAACTTTATATCTCATATCGAGCTCTCATATGTATTTTTTTTTAATTTAGAATCTGCAAATATTTTGTTGCACTGCTTTCAAAAATTTTGTTTCAGTGCAAAAGTTTTGTTTCATTTTACCGTTATTTGGCAATAGGTTACCTTTTGTCCTTGTCTATAGAATGTCCTAGAATTTACGCAAGAATGTAATTAAATAGAAAACAGGTAATTTTACGAATCAATTCGAATCAGTCTTTATAAATCAATTTTAGTGCAGGAAATTGCGAAAATAGAAAGAAAATCTTATTAACACCGACATACACGAACTAACAAATTAGTATTTAGTATGTATGTACGTAATAGGACCTTAGTATGTATGTACGAAATAATCCATATAAAGGTATGAAAACATAATCCTCCAAGTCAAAATAAGAGTTAACATTCCATATCTATTATATTACTTGTTTCATTTTCCTACATAACTTTCTTTTTAAATTTTCTTGTCGGTCGTCTAAAGATGCTGTAAATTTAAGCCACGCTCATCCGTTACACACAACTGCACTGACATACAAAGACTCATTTATATCGAATGCATAAATAAATATCTAACGTTTTATTTGATTTTTTTTTTAAATAATGGACTTTTATGTTTTTTGTTTTTCTGTGTACATATGCCTATATACATTTTGTTCTTACAAGTTATTTGAATGGTGTTCTTTTTAGGTTTAACTGTTGTTTCTGATATGATATGGATGGCATTATGATATGGATGGATGGTATTTCTGCATAAGATATGGATGGTATCTTTTATGTAAAAAAGTGATATATAAACGGTAAATTTGAATAATTTAATAAAATGATTGTAATTATGTCAACACTTAAGGTGATGCAGAATATTACTCATAGTTATTAATCATCCCTGATACATATATATTCATCATTACATTTATTCACTAGGATCTTTAACAAACAATATCTTTGATTAATTTTAATATACAAACTTAACAGATAACACAATACCCGTTACATATTTTCGGCATTTTGTTAATTAAATATTTCCCATTGAAATTCGCGTAACACGAGTGGGATGTCATATAGGTATAACGTGTATAAAAACCGCAAACGAACGTTCAATTATCGGTTTTCAGCGTGATTTTCCGCAAACGGACAAATTATATTATTAATTTGATTAGGTGTCTGATTGACATCGGCGCAGAACAGCCGATGGCAGATTTGTTCGCTGTTAGAAACACCTATGATATTTAAAAAAATAAAATTTGATTTGTTTTGATTAAAACAAGCACGTACGATGCACATAAACATTCTAATCTACATATAATAATTAAAATATTAACTCACGATTACAGGCGAGATGACACGTTATTGATGTTATTTTATCTATTGTATCTATCGGCGCAATACCATTTATTTTTAGACAATAGTTTTAATTTATGTTATGATGTTACTACGATTACCTTGCAAGGGATTGTGAGTCATCACACTTGCGTGGAAAAGGTGAAAATATGTTGTTTGTCTTTTTAATAATTTGACTAGTAATTGTTCGAGAGAAAGATAACGCGCAGATGTTGTAACAACTGCGTGGAAGAAGTGAACACGTCTGATTTGTTTTGTTTTAAGTGAATAGCCGTATCAGCGCAACACCATTTATTTTTAGACAATAGTTTTAATTTACGTTATGAAGTTACTACGATTACCTTGCAAGGGATTGTAAGTTTGTTTTTTTTTTAATTGATCTAAGGTATTAATAGGAGAATTCATTGTTGTAACAAGCATCCAAATACTTGTCGTCGAACAGAGCAGAGCTCTTGTAATAAACAGATTATTAATGTAATCACCAGTAAAGTATTGTTTTAATTACCATGGAACAAGAAGATATTAATATGGAAAATGATGGCAGCAATGCTGACGTCATTATTCTTAAAAACAATATAACGAGAGGTTTTTCTCCGATATGTATATTATTCGAAAACGAAAATAGTGGTACGTGTCCGCTGCACGCAAATAATAGATGTTGCTCAGCGTAACACGTTGACGCAAAACGGATCAATCAACTAACAATAAGAAAAAAACACTAGCGTGAAAAAAAAACTTGTTAAAACTCGAGCAAGTCATGGACAAACGCAGGTAATTTTTTACTAGCACATAACTACATATAAGGAGACTAACAAATTATACATATATCGAATCTATGTATATCTATGCAGGAAAAAAATTATATCAGAACTTGTATTATTCTATACAAATGTATAAACTACCTTCCTGCCTGTCCCTTCGGAGAATATAGACGTTATATTAATTGTAAATATTTATATTGAAACATCACATGCTATTGTATTATGTTAGTACGATATATTGTTATTATAAAACGTTTGATGATAAGTTAAATTAAAACATTATTTATCCAATGTCGATGGACGAGGTATATATTATACCTTGAGATATTTTAAAAGTCAGTCTATCAATAACGAAGGCCACAAATCCACACACAACAATCCTAGACATTTTTTACTAGAAATTCTAATTACTAAAATCCAATAGTTGCACCAAAATAAAACCATTAATCCAAGTATTTATTAACGTATACGTAATTAAAAACAGCCGGTAAAAGCTTTGCCAAAACGCAAAGGATTATTTGGAACAAAACAACAGTCTGTAAATAGCACGACGAAGGAGTCATAAAACAATAAAACAGCTGCAGAAATAATGGGCTTTAGAAACAACGACACAATAGAATACGCACAGAGGTTTATGACGGTGGTACCGAGAACTGGCCGCGCGCGGACTACGGATTAAAAGTAATTAAAGTGTTTATTTATGTTTTAAAACAAAAATTGGCATTAAGTATTTAAACTTTGTAGACGATGATACAATAAAATTAATGTTGAAAAATTTTATCTCTGTTTGTTATAAAAAAACATTAAACTTTAGGTAATTACTTAAAAACATATACATTCTCATAGATCAGTAAGCATAAAATGTAGGTTAGTTTTAAATTTATTATATATTGGGCTTTAGTATTATCAAATCAACTACAATAATTGTTTCTCGCTGGGAACTCTCAGTCACAAGTATTATCTCGCTGCAATATTTCACTTTTTGAAACTCGACAACCGGAATTCTGAACTGATTTTTCACAACCTACCTTTTACCACCGTGTTTGTAATGAAACAACCTTTATTTTAAGTTAACTTTAATTCATTAACCAGCTCGGTGCAAATTAGTAATATAGTTTTCATATTCTATAGGCTTCATACTTGCCTTTTAACCGTCGATATAATGCAATGAAAACAAAAACTGACATTCCTTACATCTCTAGTATGGAATTTGTCCGTTAACCAAACCGATGCAACGTTCAAAAAATTTTAATTTTTTAACACTTAGTCAAATACTGGACCGATTTTTTTTTTGCCAACCCATTTGCAATATATTTATTGACATAAGTCATTCGATATAAAATACTTTTCATCCAATAACCAGCTCGGTGAAGGTCGTCGTTGAATTTTTCGCCAATCGTAGTCCAAATAATTTGTGTAATTCGTCTGTTGCTAGTACAGTGAGCTTAAATTTATATAATACTACTGTACCCGCGGGTTCGCCCGTGTGGAAATCAGTTCTTACGTAAAACAGCAGCTATCAGCAGCCGCATAGCAGCAGCTAGTACGTAAAAAAGCAGCTATCGACACTGTCGCCCTCCCCCGCCTCATCGCGCCGTACAATGCACACCGCGCCGTGCGCGCGTGATATCATTATTAATTATTTTAAAAACTTTAATAAATCTTTATATATTGGTTGAAATGAAATACTGTCAAGGGCAATTATTATCAAAAATAAGTGCCTGTGATAAATAACTTATTCATTTACATAAGCATTAATATCATGTTTATTAAAACACCTTCGTAAATAATGCATTATTTAAGAACTATTTTGTTAACGATAAAAATGGTTAAAGTGGTGTAGCGCCCGGTCAAGTAGTAACAACACCGGGTCGTTCGCACACGCAACACAGCAACGCTTGTGTCCACTCTCGCTGTCCTGGCTCTCGTGACACTGACATAATGTTCCGTGCGGCGCCTACCAGAGGTGCTGTATATCGATTTACGAATAGATACTACCCACATAGACTACAAGTGCGTTAACGTTAAAAGCTAGACATGTGCTGTCGAGGACTTTTACTTAGAACTTTTAGAGGGGTACGATTTTGTAATACATTATTTTTGAGTAACTTTCACCGTTTACTTAGCGCACGCAAGGAAAGCTCTAAATTTTGCCATTGTCGCAATATTTTTATTTTTTATTTTTATCGTAGCGTGATGTTATATAGCCTATAGCCTTCCTCGATAAATGAGCTATCTAACACTGAAAGAATTTTTTAAATTTTACCAATATTTCCAGAGATTAGCGCGTTCAAACAATCAAACAAACTCTTCAGCTTTATATTATTAGTATAGATGGAATACTGCCATGGAATTAGTTATGTTTGAAACGATCAAAAAGTTTAAATTTGAGTTTAAAAAATTTATTACATTAATATGATTAATTTGTTAAAACGTAACATCACGCCTGTTATCCCCAAAAAGGTAGGCAGAGAAATGTAGAACACTCCCACGTTTCACCAGTTACGTTTACGTCCCACTATGGAAAAGGCGGTGAGCCAACACACCCGGCACATATCCAGATTCCGTATCACTACTAGAAAATCTAAATTAGAAAAATTTTGTAGTGCCCGATCCGGGAACTGAATTCGGGACCTTCCGATCGGCAGTCGCACTTGCAACCAACACGACGAACGAGGCAGTCAATTAATCAAGCAGGCTTAATTAAGGCAGGCTTAAAAGTAAATTAAAGAAATTACATTTCAGTTACACTGATATTTGCAATTAATTACATAATACTAAAACTGTAAATGTACTTACCTACGTACATTAAATTTGCCAGTTATATTTTCATTAATTTCAGTAGTGTTTACGAAATTTTACGAGCATGAGACAATACATACATGATTATTAATATAGGTACGTACTTCAACATTTAGTATTATCACGCACGTATTACTTTAATTTATTGTGATTGTTTAATAATTTACTGAGATTTTTGATCAATTTATGCATTAAGCTAAAAAATATGCGTTGTAAGTTGCACTTTTATTTTTTGTACAATTTTAACCCGAATCGCTAATATATGTATGTATATCACATTTCAGTACAAGTTTTTTTTTAATTATGAAAAATGCAATTGCAAATGTCACATCTCCAAAAGGAGAAATAAATCTTATAAGCAAGTTTAAACGTTCTATGCATTATGCACTAAATCTAAGTCACGATTATTTTCGATGCATTAGTTTTTATGCAGTCTTAAGGTTCAAATGGACATCGTTGGTTTTTTACGCGAGGAGCAAAAAGAAAAGAACGCTGTAGATTTTGTTTCATTGTCATCAATCTAGTAAAGTCGCTGATATTGTAACACGTACATTTGAGAACGCAAAAGAAATACCTACAACTAATCATATACCTATGTATGTAATAAATCAGCGTTGCTACAAACAATGAGAAGTAATTATTTGGTAGTTACTCGTATATAGACCCCTTACAACCATAAGATAGCAACAGCAAAGGACTATTGTTGTACCAAATATAGGCGTGATGATTATGTGGTACCGATATATACGAAAAGGTAATCGAAAGCTAATATGTAGAGAGTTTCTTTTAACATATTGTAATCAATGGTATAACTAAATTAATTTATTTTAATACATTAATTAAATAATAATGCGAATGCAAACATTTTGACATGAGTATGAGTCACAATTTTTTTTATCCGCTCTATCCTGCAGCCCAAAATAACACAAAAAATTACTACCTGCTCGCTAAGGACCTTACATTTGGGCACAATACAGATAGTAAGCGGTTGTTCTACGGCGATTATCCTCCTTGCGAGAGACGGTCTCAGTGAAAAATGTCCACAGACGGCGGGAGTCGCGTCGATCAATATTTTGTTGAGGGGTATACGGAAGTCAGTACCATAATTCGATACCGCTCAAATTTGAAACGCGCCATTCGTGTGTCTGTGATTACGAACTCTACACCCTTCGTTCGCTTGTCCTATTCAAAAAAATATGTTTACCGAATGAGAGACCGTATCGTAAAGTACTGTGATTCATTTGGGTGAGCCCTCAGAAGGGGAGTTTGTCCATTTTTATATTTACACCGTGTCCCTCGCGGCATGCGCGGCGCCTCTTTGCCAGTCTCGCTACTACAGTTTCACGCACGAACACCAGCGCAATGAAAGTGATGTAAATATTACTCCTACCATAATATTTATACACGAATTGTTGTTTTCAAGTTGGGAACATAGTGTATTAGTGAAGAAGTTAATCGTTTGTTAGAAAATATGTAGTGTTTAAGTGAAAAGACGGCGGAATTGTGAATTGTTTAGTTTCGATCCGACTGAACTGTGTTCGAGGACATGCCACCCGTACTCAATGTATTTCAGGAAGCGTTTCAGCAAGGAACTTTTTGTTCTCATAACTCACGCTAGAGGTCAGTATCAAAGTAATTGTAACAATAAAAACATAGTGATTGCTGTTTTAAATACAAAAAAATATGTGGATTGTGTCTAGATGCTTGTAGCTTTTTAGGGTTCAAGCACCGATGCTCTTCCCTTTTGCATCCCTTCTCCGCCCTTTACGCATGATCGACCGGTCGAGTTTAGGGGTTCATTGTAAGTAGGGTGCGGGTACTGTACGCATGTAGAACGACGTAAATATATGTTTACGGTATAAACTTCAGATACTGATAATAATAAAACATGTCTGATATGTAACGAATCTCATTGCAATGTTGAATGAGTACCTATTTTTTCAACTTTATACTGCAATATATTTTAGATATACTTATAATAAAATATTATTTCGTTTAAAAACAATTAATTATAAATTTACTGCACATCCTGTAGAAGCTAATAATAATCATAAAAATATTTTATATTATATAGTTCTGCAATTATTTTTTTTAATATACATAGTTATATTTATTAAACATAATAGGGTATTTTAGGTGTTAAGGGATCATATAGAGTTACCACACAAGTTGAATAACATTATAGTTCGTCTATATAAGCGAACATAAGACGTTAGGTTTTACTAAAGCAACGTTAAGATAAATCATTAACGTTGTAATAATATCTGTAATGGTTCGTAAATAATAGCATTAAAATTATGATTTCTAATACTTATGATGATAACCTTTCAAAGGAATATTTAAATAAATGTAATCGTCAAACATCCCGCAGATTGATCAAAACAACATATCATTTTTTATTGATAAAGTAGTGAAGAGTGAGTGAAGCGTCTATGTAATAGGCACTTTATAGAGCAAGAGCAAGACGTAGCGACGTGCGACATCGGACATGTTTGTTTTCATACCGGTCCGAATTAACGTCGCGATTGGTTCAAAATCCATAACTGGCCTCCGAGAGCCAGGTGTCGTTCACACCGCGGCCTCGCGCGCCTCGTCTCGTTAATCACTCGTGTTCGCTATTGTTATAGCGCGTCGTACAGCCATCTTTGTCAAATTACGGGCGATTCATTTCAATAATTCGGTTTGAGTTAACAAATGGAACAAAACGTTGATATCGTTACCGACGCTTTGCGTGTTCTATTCGAGTGTACTACTACATTCTCTTTTGTTTTATCGCTGACGCTCCGCTGAATGGAAGCGTTACGACTTACGGCGTTAACGATCAGCCGACCATTAAAATGATGGATGATTTCGTCTTTTGCAAAAACGGTGTAAAGTGGTATTTTTAGTGGATAATGTGAAGGGTGCTATTGGTGTTTATGTTTGAGCGTGCTTGTGATCAAAACTGCGTCGTAATTTGTCGTACACATTGCATAAATGAGTGGAATGGCGTTGCGGAGCGCGCGGCCCGGAGCATGCGCGCCAGTTTCCTCACGATCGCTGGGAACGCACTAAATGCCCTTCGTTTACGTGCATAACAAAATGGGAAGGTCCAGGTTCCCCGGGAAACCGCTAAAATTCCAGAATAGAAAGCGTATTAGTGTTCTTTCGGGTGCTGTTTACCATGAGAATGCTCCTGAGACTCAGCCAGCCAACCGTGGCTCGGCAGGCAACGATTTTGCAGGGGAGAAGGAGGTAAAGCCTTTATGACGTGAAATTATGCCTTTTGTCATTTAGTTACATAAAAATTAGAAATGTTCATTAGGAAATGTTATGTTTACGTAATAACTACAAGCATAAACGAAGCGCCAAATGAATGGTAAACATTCGATATTCAGACCTGTAATTTTTGGATGTGTATTTTATATGTTGTGTGATGTCAACAAAGAATAAAGATGTCAGATCAAAGTGGAGCGAAACGTAAAAATTTCGAAGGCGATTTTGACTATTGTACCAAATGATTGCTTATAATTAATATAACCTAACTTTATACAATATCAGGATAACGAGGTTAATAATGAACACAATACTTCTTAGTGTCCTTGATAAGACTGATACTGAAAGATACTATAAAGTATATTCAAATAGAAAACATTTGTGAACTTATAAAAAGAATTAATTTTCTTGGATCTCGATATTGTTTATGTATTTATATGTTTATTTTTAATATAATATTTTGAAACTACAAAATATATAAATATTATTATTAAAAGATAAAAAAATCAATTGAATATATGAAAATTAAGAGTGATATGTCCTTCTTATCTCAATGTCACAATATGCATATTAGTGTGCCTGACCTCAATGAAATGAAACATAGATTATATGTTACATTATTAACATTGTCATTTTATCATTGAGTGGCAAGTGATTCTTATTATACCTACCAGGAAATTATTCCATTGAAACATGTTATTTGCCCCAGTTGTATTCAGCACTAAATTAGATTAACAATAGATTATTTCAGACCCCTTATGTTATTTTTGTGCCACTCTCATAGTTATATTTGTAATATATCATACTGTTTTTAGTAAACATTTAATTCATGCAACTTGATAGCAGACAACATCAAGTATTTATAGTTTATATGTAATATTTATAGTTTATTGGTATAATATATCATAATACATACCCTGTTGAACTGCTATGTACTATGTAAAGATCTTAAATGGTAATAGAATGAATATACTTTGGTATAATATTTGATACTGCTAGAATATACATGTTTTAGAATATACATTGTTAGGTTTTTGCCTTTAAGAGTTAACACTGTCAATACTCTAGAATTCTAGCATGGTCATTGTAGTTACTATCTGGATATGGGTATATGTACTTTAAGTACAATGACTAGGCTATCACAAGCAATGATACCCTAGTGCTTTAAATTTGACCTCTCACTTGAATTTGTGCCCAGTCCCAAATTCTAGTGTGCACCTGATAATGATGTTAAAAGGGTCAGAAAAAAAAGTACAATAAATTAGGCTCTAGTGATAGGCTAATCAAAGTAAAGTTTAGCTTGCCTAGGCACACCTTAATGCATTAATAGACAAAGAGTGGCGACTTAGGCAATGTGGAGCTGTGTTCTGTAATATATTTATTAACACATAATAATCAGCAATATAGAACATTTATTGTGAAAATAATATTCATTCTATCATAATTGTATTATTATCAATGTAAATAAATTTTAATCCCACCAAAAAATAATATTCTAGGAAGAAGAGAAGAAAGAAAATAATGAGAATGAGTCAAATGCCATTTGTGAGAATAAAGTGAGTAATAGTATAATAAAGAATAAACCAGAAAATTTAGAAAATCCTTCTGATTTATCAAAATCTCCTGTGCGAACAAGATCACAAAACAAAATGGAGCCAACTAAGGGTGACAAACCTAAACCTGTAAAGAAGACTGTGACATTTGGCACTGTCGAGAGTTGTGAAGATATTTTCTTGCCCTTAAAAAAGATTCCTATTAAACATCATGCTCCTCTTGTCTCTATTATAAAGAAGAAATCATCTCTGAAACATACTGAATACTCAACATTCAATGGCATATTGAAACCAGCTAAACTAACTGATCTGAGCTCGAAATCAACATCAGATCATCAAGAGGGGTATTTAAAGAAGAATTTAAATCCTCTGTCAAAACCAGTGAACAAGTTTTCACAATTAAGTGAAAGTCGTTGTATATCACCCCCACCAAGAAACACTTCCCCAGTGGACAAGGAGAGTGGCATTAATAAATTTGTTCTACCAGTGAGAAGTAGCCATTCATCAAGAGTTATTAAACCAAACAAAAGATTCATTGATGGTGAAGACCAGCCTACTGTGACATCTAATGTCAGTACTGGGAAAGTCCTTAAGAAACCAAAACTAAAGAGGCTTGTGTTTAACAATTTACATGATGAACATGACTCAGCTGAAGAAGAAGAATCTGACAAAGTTTATGAAAATGAAAAGAGTAGAGATAAAAATTCATTAACATCAAGTTTCTTTAAGGACAAAACAACTCATTCATTCACTAGTTTTAATACTAGCTCTAGAAAAGTACCCAGAGATTTGTTTTCTTATGATAAGGAGCAAGAAAATTCTCAAGATGAAGATTCAAATATGGAGACAAGAGAAAGGTTGAAGTCACCAGAACCAAATAAGGAAGAACGTTCTGGACATGCAATGAGGAAACTCATGGACATTTCCGATGCAACTTCATCGTCTAGTACTAGCAGTGGCTCTGGTTCTGAAGAAAGTTGGGAAAGTGATGAAGATAATGAGGAGGAAAAGCAGCCTCAAATTAGTCCAGAAAAAGAAAAATCAACAGCATCACAGCTTTTAAGAGGAAAAGTTATAATTCGAGAGGCCCGACTACAGCTCACCACAACACCACAGACAGCTCCTGGCTTGGATGGTCCGTTCTCTATAGTTTCCACAATTCCACGTGAGTGTTTTATTAAGTTTTTTTTTTATTAAGATTTTATAATTTTCAAAGTTTCAATGAACATAAGAAATAAACCTGAATTATTTACATAATAACTTAAACATGAATAATAAAAATGATAACATTTCTACGAAATATAATATTCCACCTGTAATTCCGGGAGAGGTTAGTAGAAGGTGTCCCACCTTGGAATGGGGCTAGGCCTATTTCCATACACCAGACACTAATAAAATTAATCACAAATTTATATTACAAAAATGTTATTATTGCTCATTTGCATTAGATAATTTTGAATTACTATTTATTGGTAATAATTTTTACATTTCAGCTGTCAATCATCCAACTACTGTAACATGTGGAGTATGTGGTGCTGTACGATTTTATCGATTTGTTAAACAAGCTCGAAAATTCGGAATTTATTCTTGTGAATCTTGTCGCAAGTTTATATCCAAGATGTTGAAAAAAGAAAAGGTTTCTCACAGAACTGGCCCTATTGTTATACAATGTTTAAAAGGAGAGGGTAAGACAATGTTTCTAATTTTCGGCTTCTATTGAATAAAAGGGTTAGTCTAAAATTAACTCATTTGAATATTTTTTTACAGGTAACTGTCATGTCCCTCCAATAGTTCGATCACAACAATGGAAATTACTCCGGTGCACCAATAAGACACGTTGTCCTGCCTGTTGGTTAAGAATGTGCTTAAAAGCCTTCCAGGTACCAACAAATGTGAGAACAGCACTTACGGCCATGTTGCCTCCATTCATGAGGGCCGAAGTTAAGCATGCGGGTCCCTTAATACCGGCTAATCCATTGAGAATTGCAACAAGTAATACAGGAAGCAACCAATCTGTATTTGGTGCTTTATCAAACACTGATACTGAAACTAATATCTTTGG
>DWEJ01000681.1:0-15409 GCA_018245835.1 Mysoria sejanus stolli
AATTTATTCACGATAACTCATGAAAGATTTAACCCACATTAGTACAAACAGAATATGCAGAATACACAGAAAGTTTCTATTTTAATTGTGAATTCGACTGTTTTCCTTTTAAGTATTGAAGATATTTAAAATACTTAGCAAGGCATTTGTTTGCTTGGTCATTATTCCGATACTTGTACCTCAAAAATGTTAATATCATAGAAATATCCTCGCAACATTCGTTTCTACTGACCGAGCGTGTCCCATCGTATTCAAATACTACTAATACCAATGTATTGTATATTTGAATTATAACAGAGCATAAATAAAATAGATGACACGACAGCAACACAGAATAACGCCTTCCCTACATTCTCACGTAGGTGTACCGAGGTAATGTTAAGAGTTATTGCGTTCGTTCGGATTCGTGTCGCACGCGTGTCCGCTCGCTCGTTTGTTTGTCTGTCCGCGTGTTCACGCTCGCGTATTGCCAATTAATCTTGTAAACCAATGTCTATTCTTCGGTAACATATCGATTTCGCATCCACTAAATGCGTTTTCGTTGTGTTCATGCAAATGTTGAATGAGAGTGTTGTTTAAATGGGGCTTATGATTATTTTCTTCATGTATTATTGTGGTTGTTTAAATATAAATTTTTATTAAGTAATTATCGGTCTAAATGTATTTCATATCACAAGATTAAATAAAAAAGATATGTGTATTATATTACTATGAAGCTCATACATTACAATATTTATGTATACTTGAGGCTTTTCACATTCGTATGTAAATCGGATCTAATAATTATGATCGTCTGATTTCCATAATACGTCCGATATTGTATTTTTTAAACGTTTCATACAAAGTCTCTGTGTGGGTTATGATTGCCGTAAATAAACTTAAAGACAGTTCTACAAACATTGAAATACCAAAATGGCGCTCTACGTGGGCGCAACACTTCACTAACACGATATAACTTAGAGAACGCTTATTAAAGAATAACGTTTTTGTTACATAGCGTCGGGTGTCTTGTCTAAGGATAGAGTTAGTTGGGCATTAGATTTCCTCTGGCTAACCAGTGAAGTACTGGGCTGAGTAATAATGATAATTACTACTAATTATTAGTTCTAAAACAATAATAATAATTACTACTGTTATAATAGGACGTAATACGTGTTGGATCACTGATTGAAACGAAGAGGATTTCGGATTATTTTAAACAAATTAATACGGCGGTTGCGATTGCATCGAAGTCTTTTCAAGTTATCTGTATTCTATGTGACATCGTGAACATGGAAATAATGTGAAATTAAAAAAAAGGATATGTCGTGAAATATAAACAAACTTCAAATATAAATACATATTAATGTTTTTTGTGATCTATTATTTACCCATAGGTATACTAAGGCTAGATTTGTTTTCAAAATTTTTTTCGTATGATAACATAAAGAGCTCTACCATTCATAATGATAATACTTCAAGAATAATTACAAGTTGGCATATCAACGTGGGCGTTCCGTCCATCAATCCATATCACTCATTTACCGGCAATTTGTGTGTTTGTTTCGGTAGCGATCTATACTAGCATGTACACTTGAGGCCAAAAAAGGTGCGAAATTTATATATTTATATTTGTTATGTTTGCAAGTTGTAACGCAACATAACATAGAATCACACTTGTTATTGTTTCGAAGGGGTAGACAGAGAAGTATAGTATTCTCGTGTTTACTTGTAATGTTATACTGCCCATGGAACACAGGATGTGCCCTTTGCTGTAACCCAGGGGCAATTCCATTTACGATCGCATAAATAATTTTTAGTCATTTATGATTATAAAGTTAATTGACTGTTACCGTTGATTAAAATTAATTATTGTTTAAGTTATTGATTATGTGCAAGATCATTGATTCTCCAAGCGTGACAAGGAATATAATTTTATTTATAATTATTCATATTCGTCTATGTAGTGATATGTATTATACCACCACGACAGGTCCCTTACAGGGTAGGCAGAGAGCATCGAGTGCCAAATATCTCTATCCTAATCCACCTGCTGTGCTTCTTCTGCAAGCGTTACTTTCATCATCCACGATTATATCGGTGAATAATTTGAATTCCCTCTGAATGATTTTAACGAATACTTGGGTATCAATTCGTTTCTATTAAGGCGCAGGGCTTCACAATTGCTGTGTCCACGGTCACGAGACAAGTTGATAGTGGGGCTATCGCACTGATCGTGGCCGACGTCCGCCGCCCACACGCTTCGTTATGTGCGTTCAGTTGACACCTATCGGCGGATCGCGAATTGTTACACTTAACAAGAGATTACGTAACTGTACTTGCGTATGTCGTCAACAAGAACGTTTAAGTGAACGTTAGGTTTCATTTGAAATATACTATGAGGAATCATTTTGATTCCGAAACGGACACTATGTTATTGACTAATTATGTTTTACGTCTTTACGTGTGAGCACTTTGATGACATTATTTAAAGCAATAGAAGCGTATCATGACCATCGGCAGTGCATTGGTTTCTGCTTATGCGGATTAATTATATCTCATTCTGATTACGTAAATTATTATATAAACTGAATCATTTCTAAGATATAAATAATTTATTACTAGATGTAAATATTTTATCACAATCACACCTTTGTCTGCCTTTTCGTGATTACAGAGGTGATGTTACATTTATTAGTAGAATGTTCTTTGCGATATTTGCATTGAACATATTTATAGCTCTACAACTCTATCACTGTTATATTACATTATGAGCTATAACGAAAATGTAACTAGCAATTAACAAGTAGTATGCAGTTAACAGTTTACTGTTAACTTATTATATAAAACGACTAGTCCACTACTTGTATTGTATAAAACAAAAAAAAAACTAGTTTTTAAAAATACAATCACACGAAAAAGGAATCACATCGGCCGCAAGATGGTATATGTGAAACAGCGATCCCTGTCAATTTGACGGATTGTAACAACCTTTTAGATATACGACCTGAGTCGTTTTAATGGTCGCGATTGGAGATAAGAAGCTATAGAGTGTAGCGTTCGTAATTAATGTAGAGACGGCAGCACGTACACGTCTTTACATAGCATTATACACGTATTTTAATATGACTTCACATTTCAATGAAGGTAGTAGACATGATAGATGAATCGTGGAAGTGTAGTACACTTCACTGATTACCCCTTCGAGAAACACAGGCGTGAAGGTCTCTAAATAGTACGGGGATATTGCATATCGTATTAATGTTGTATTATCTTCTCATTCTAAAAGGAGATCCGAGTCTAACAGTGCATTGACTTCGTGGTTAATGTTAATGATGATGATGACAAATATGGTGATAATAATGATGATGAGAATTATGACGACAATGATAATGATGACAACGATGATGATGAGAATGATGATGGGGGATTGTATTTTGATATGTCGTAACAGTATTAAGTTTTACCTTTAGTATTGTTATTGTATGAAGTTATCTTGATATTTTGCTTTTCACTGTGACTTAAAGGCGATACAGCGTAAGTATCATTAGAAATAGATTTTTGGTTTTTCCCATCATGGCCGGTGGTTTACATTAAATCTGTGAAAGTAATTTAATTAAATTCGTTTAAATCTATGTAGAGTTGATTTTATTTACATTTGCTTATTAAGGAGTATCTTTGTTCGAACTCCAAAGTTAGGCTTTGATAAATTTTCATATTAAATGATTTTCATATTTCATCAATTCTCTTACCACATGAACAATATTTTCATATCCCATTTTAATTAAAAAGGTTTTCGTGGAGATATCGACAAAAATCTCATTTAATTTTATGCTCTTTGAAATAATAATATGATTTGGAAAATTATAATGTCCATGTGGAACCTAAAAAGGATATCTCTGTTTACTCGGATTAATTTTCGTGATGCAAGAATAGTCATCATCATATTGCAGGCAGTTGCTGGACATAGGTCTCCTGAGGCATTATTTCCATACGCTATAATGTCGCGAAAATCCCCACGCTCGGCATGCACTAATAACAAGTTTCTAAGATTTGTCGCTGACAACCTTGTAGAGTAATATAAGAATAACCAGTCACACGAATGTGCACATATTTTTTTGGTTCTCATAAAAGAAAATGATCATATTCCCCGCACTGTTTCCGCTCATTGTGTAAAAAAAAACAATAGCCTGTCTACATGTTATTAACTCTATGCTGAACGTACTTAGGCAGGTATCACACCGATTATGCTAATTTTATTAGCTGGTATCGATTTTACTTTATTCTTGATTCGTTGTTGTGACACACTTTGCTAATGTGTCGTCGATCAAGCAAAATCAGATATTGTAAACCTACTTTTTTCAATAAATATATTGAAATGACGTTATGTATAGAGACGCTATTTGATTATAGGTGGCTTGTTCTACAATCGTTTTTCAGGTTCATTAGATACTGGTTGCAATGATGAAGTATTATATCATTGTCAAAATAACAGTGCATACAATACATTCCATATTCATTAGAAATCTTAAACCATATTATATGGAAAATATTAAATACTTTGCTCCATTATGGGGATTAAAAATTAAAAGTTTATTTTAAAACTAACATAAAATGTTTACAACATCAATCCGACTATTAAAGGTTAATGAATTGCGTGTTTCCTATCAATTATAATGGAAACTTGTTTCGATTGGAAACGTCCGCATCGTTGGTAAAAATATATGTACACTTCACGGAAATCGCGGACATGTTTACCTTTAAACGATGGTCAATGGCGAGTATTGCCGAAACGAAATGACGTGGTATAAACAAGAATTTATATATGTATAAGGTTCCGTTAATATATGGATAAGATTTTGTAGTCAATCAATTGGGAACTCTACATTTTTGCGAAGATATGGTTGAACTCCATTCTAAAGGCAATTAATGTAAAATGTTTTTTAATGTAAATAAAAATAAATGTTCACAAGAAGTAATCTGATCCAAAAGTAGCTGATGCGGTGTTAACCAGTTAGCTGACATACTACACCCACCTATTTCCCTTGGGGTTAGGTAGAGATTGAAAATATTCGACACAAAATCGTCATACTTTCTTTACTAAACTTGGCATAAGGTTGTTTTAGAATACATATGTTCGGGTTTGCCTGTACAGACTCTATAATTTGCACTTGCCCTATAAATCTGTTTCATTATCTTTCTGTCATTCATTATTTCTACTAGATAAAGCTATTGTTATATATCCACACATACATATGTATACTTAACTTGACTGCCTCGTTGGTCGTGTTGGTTACAACGGCGACTCCCGATCGGGAGGTCTCGGGTTCGATTCCCGGGTCGAACACTATAAAATTTTCTAATTTAGATTTTCTAATTGTGGTTCGGAGTCTGGATATGTGCCCGATGCATGGCAATAGGCTCACCACCTATTCCATAGGGGGACTTAAACGGAACCGGTGAAAGTGAGAATGTTCTGCATTCCTCTGCCTACCTCTTCGGAGATTACAGGCGTGAAGTTACGTTACATTAATTAAATCCATTCATCTGCACCATTAATAATAAAATAAACCTTTCAACAATAAATATTATAAAGAATAGAAATATCGTAGAGAATTCGTGTTGTCGTGAATTATAACGTGGAATAATCTCAGATAATATTATAAGGAAATAGAATGACACGTCGGTATTTCCAACGTACTTGTATCAAAATCTTATCTATGTTAGAGCATTATAATATGTCCTATATTATTTATAAAA
Organism: Mysoria sejanus stolli; assembly: GCA_018245835.1. Classification (NCBI taxonomy): domain Eukaryota; kingdom Metazoa; phylum Arthropoda; class Insecta; order Lepidoptera; family Hesperiidae; genus Mysarbia; species Mysarbia sejanus. The sequence continues at coordinate 5,740 of DWEJ01000681.1, forward strand.
CTTTGAAGACCGGTTTTCTACTAATTAATTGTCATAAAAATACTTTTATCATATTTTATGGTTGCGTTAATAACATTTGAAAATGTTAACGGAAATTTATAGCACACGTTCAGTATCGGCACACGTTAAGTACGTTAAGATAATAATTTTAAAAATAATACTTAAAAAATGGCAAATTAATTAATAAATGGACGTAAACGTAACTGGTAAAACGTGGAAGCATACTATATTCCTTTACCTATCTCTTTATGGATTACATAAATGTGATGTAACTTTTTAATTTATTGCGAATTTATTTATTATATAGCCACAGTACATTAACGTATCAGTACATCAGCCCTTATTTTACTATTATATTACGGAGAAGTTTCTCAGTTCAAGAGCTTACAGCAAAATGAAAGTTTGTGTGTGTGTGTGTGTGTGTGTGTGTGTATGTATGTGTGTGTATTCAATCAGATGATATCATACAATTATCGTTAAAATAGAGCTGTTAAAAATGCTTGCCAGTTCATTAATTGTCGAGGCCGGTAGCTCTTCCCGGATATGAGCTGTGTTTTTTGGTAAGTCACGTAATGAGGCCAGCAATTAGCCAATTTCGGTTGCCATTGAACGATATGTTACTTACAGAGCTATAAATGAGATAGACAGAATGTAAAGACATAGAGTTATGTAGAGTTAGATAAATTTTAAATATTTACAAGTACCTACTATTTTTTTGGAAACGACATTCCACTGCCTCACCGTTTGGGGAAATACAGACGTGATGTTATATAAATTTGTCTAGCAGTGAATATAATTTAAAACTCGATTTACTAGTATGTAATTCTATTTAGTATATGTCTGTATATGAATGCTCTACATTATTGGCTTTATGATTATGCTGAAAGGTATATATGTACATATTAATAAATGAAGCTTTGGATTTGGTAAATAAATAAATAAATAGAGTAGATTGAATATTGTATTTCGCAGTATGACTGCCACGTTGGTCGTATTGGTTGCAAGAGCGACAGCCGATCGGGAGGTCCTGGGTTGGATACTATTTGATTATTCCAATTTAGATTTTCTAATCAGTGACCCGAAGTCTGGATACGTGCGCAGTGTAAGGCAATAGGTTCACCACCTATTCCATAATAGGACATAAACTTAACTGATACAAGGTGGAAAGGTAATACATTCCTCTGCCTACCTGTTCGAGGATTCTTCGAGGATACTTCTGAATATTTATTTTGTTGTAGTAACAGTAACCTATTTTTCTGTTTCTCTTTTAAATTATTGCAGCCGTATTCCACTAGGTATTCCACACATAGCGGGTAATTAGCGATTGGATCACACGAGACGGTGATCGTATTTAGCGGTCAGTTGACGCGATGCGCGGCATGTGAGCACGGAACACCTGCATTGGTAATAATAACATGGACAGTCCTTTAGTATTTATATACATTAAATTCATTTATCACAATTGTGTTAACGCTTAATAGTGAGAAATAAATATGATATTATTGAGTTAAATAATGGTTCATTAAAAATATAAAATTAACATCACGCCTATAATCTCCAAAGAGGAAGCCAGAGGAATGTAGTACACAGACACATTTTACCAGTTATGTTTACGTCTTACTATGAAATAGTTGGTGAGCCTATTGACATACACTGGGCGCATTAATTATTATTATTGATTGGAGTTTTGTACTGATTTCGTAATTTTAAATTATATTTACTGGTAGATAAATCTAAATAATATCATAATATAATATCGCGCCTTTATTTCATCGTAGCAGTAGGCAGAAGGTATACTTCAAAGTCTTAGCGGTTATTTCGTACGTTCTACTGTGCAATATAGTGCGAGGCTATAGACATACAGCAGCCACAAAACCGGACTTTGAACTACTGCTGTTAATATTAAATTATTACAACTAATATAATTCATAACGCCTGTAACCCCGAGGTGGTAGGCAGAGGAGAGCAATAAACTCATACGCTTTACCATATATAATTTTATCATTAATATAATAATTAAGGCATATCCATGTTATTCTCATGACATGCAATTTTTCGATGTCACCGATTGGACCGTGATGGCCGCTCAATGTTCCATTCCATCGCTCAATGGCTTCCTCCCGCTAATTATTGTTCTCGAACATTAACTATGAACTGCGCACCGGCGGAAAAATTCCGAAATCGACATTCGCTTTATAACAGTCAGGTGATGTTCGGCGGAAATTCCTAATTACATATATATACTTATAAATATGTATATATACAAATATATAGGCGTTGGCTCGGTCCTTAACATTTCAGGCTACCATTTCGAAAGTTTGTAGTTCGACAGATCGAGAGGTCTGGCATTCAAGACATGAGTCTGCCACTATAAAAATTTTCTAACTTACATATTCTAGTAGAGGCAGTAGACTCTTCACCTATGCCATAGTGGAACGTAAACAGTGCGTTTAAGTGAAATGTGGAAGTGTACCACACTCCCCTGTCTACCTCTTCGGGGATTATAGGTGTCATGTTACCTTTACAAAAATAATAAAAATGTGAAATAACGCAATTACATCAGCGATGATATTTCGGAACAGTCGGTATAGAAAATACAAGTTATATATCATTCTGAAGGATCATCGACAATAAATCATTTCGGCCAGCGATACGCACCGTACAGGCCAATAATAAACAGATCACGATATAACATAAAGCCGCGTAGAGCCATAAAGTAAACGCAGCAAGAGTTCACATCTTAATTTGTAAGAGATACTCGCTTTATAAATAATGTAAAAACAATGAACACAACAGCTGTATGGGAGCGTGTTGGGCGGCACTCAAGAAAATGTAGAGCTGGCGTGACAAATGTAGAGTTCTTTAAATTTTTAGTGCAAATAAACATATCAACTAGAGATGTATCGTTGTTTTATTGCTTATTAAAAAGAGATGTTGATAGATAAATATTAGATTCCTTATGGATCTTGTTAGTTTGTTTATTCCCAAATGATTATTATTTTCATTCTTCATAACTTCTAGCAGAAGTTTGAAATGAACCCAACTAACATAGTCAACTTCGTTAAGATATTATTTTTTAATAAATGAAGTTGTAGTTTTTGTGTTTTCCAACTAACCTTATTTTAAAATATTGACAGTTCAGTATATTCAAAATTTCATTAGAAGTTTAAATAGAATTTTACAAAACCGTGATTTAACAAAAAAAACATTTCCTGTCTATCTGTACATAGGTCTGTGGCGTCTCAGCGGCAGCTTTGACATGTACAGAAAAATCTAAGATCATAAACCACGGCAGCTCTGTCGTATCGGATTGCAATCGCTTCTTGCATGCTAATCACGTGCCCTCTCTGTCGCACAAACCTCGCGCTCGCACATTAACACGCTAAGGCAATACCAACTGTATTAATAATAGCTAAACCTAACATTTCTTTAACATGACCTACGCCTAAACAGCCAATATGATATTTTGGGTGTTATTGTAATTTAAACCGTATTGCCCTCAAATTTAGATATATTTTTCAACTCACAAACGACACTAGACACAGGGCATTGGCTGTCTATGACTATCAAGTAAGTTTTCAATTTGCATAGAAACATATTTCTCAATAACTGTACTTTAAGAGTTATTTTATAATGTACACGCGTGATGTTAATTCGTGATCGTTATATCGCTTTGTTTATAATATTAGTTTTGTTGTATTTTGCACGTAAACTGCTTTAATGGAATGCGTTTCTTTTTTGGTGTTTCATGCAATTTAAGGCTTCATAAGTTAAAATTCATTAAGGCCATCGAAAGCTCCAAATTTGTAACTGCATACTCGTAAAAGACCGTGTTACTCAGCGTCTGATGCGTAGAGTACATGTTGGTTTGATATAACTTAATATTTTAATATACAAAGGAAACATGGAGATTCATTTATCGAATTATAATCACTTATAATCCCCGAAGAGGTAAACAAAGAAGTTTAGTACATACATGTTTCAGCAGTTACGTTTACGTCCCACTATGGAATATGTGGTTACTTCGATGCACTACTAGAAACTACTAGAACATTCAAAGTATTAATAATTTACGAAGAATTACCATTTTAACATCAAATACTCAATTTTAGATTAATTATATTGGTATATACATGAAAACAAGATGCTGTTTTCCAAAAAAAGCGAGTAAAGTTGTTATGTAATACAACTAATAAATTAAAAAGTACATGTAATTGGCATAAAGAAATTGGTAACAATAATTAAATATGACAATTGAATTACAATTGAGTTATTCATGAAATAAATCAGTAAAATCATCTTGCTCATTGCCGCCACGAGTATCATTTTTGTGTTGTATCCCTATAATGCCATCTAGGCAGCTAGCACGCAACACTCAGGACTCCACACACGCGCGTGCATTTAATATTTACGAGATACAGTGCGCAAGATACGCGGATAGGACGTCACTAGCGCTCGTAGATTTGTACTGTTTGCGACCGGCTCGAGTAACAAGGAACAAGATTTTTTATTGTACACCCTTGTTACCGTGTGAATGTATAACTATTCTAGGAATCCTCTAGCTGTAGCACGCAAAGGACATCGGCCAACACTTAGGAAGTGAAATATCAAAATGTTTGTATTAGAGTGTGTTTATTCAGTTACATTGTCTTATATGCATCATTTGAGTCGATTAGTAATGATCAAAGTAATACTATCTTCGGTGACTTTTTCACGCGGTTATTTTTTCACGCGGCGCAGATCACTGCGGGGTAAGAAACAACCACCACGAACGAACAGAGCCCTCTGATTGCAAGCTAGGGCTTGTGTTGTACCAAGAATGGCTTATTAAATGCAACGGTCAAACAAGTCGAAACGTTAATGAAGGTTTAATATATCAGAAGCCACATGATTAATAAAAAAATACGCGATAATGATTTCGAATATTAAAAGGGCCAAATGTTGGTAATACTTTCCATAGCTTATCCTACCGGAAAGGAAAGATGATAACAAATTCAAATATTTTCTTCCGATCACTCGAACAGTTTTGGATCTTTAAGAAGTTTTCGTTAAACATACGTGAACTAGTGCGACACGATGCGGAAACCATTTATACACGTACTAACATAAATGCTTAAGAACATTTTAACAGTTCGAATAGAATCGTTTTACCAACTGGGAGGTCTACTAGATACTGTAATTTTTGATTACATAGCAATAAACACACAAATCAAGATCTGTGTACAATTGTCTACGATTCTCAATTATCTCCAGTAACAAAGAATCCAGCGGCCTCTGGTCGTATTAAAATTCAAACCGACGCTGAAACGGCCGACTTTCATCTCTGATACCTATCAGACAATACGAGTTGCATGCGCGTGCGCACGTTAACACAAAAGATATATTCCCAACGCGCATCGGCGGATAACAAAGAATAATATGATTTGTTAATAATTCTTTATTTTTTCAAAAATCGCGCCGCCGTCTTAGCCGTCATTGTTTAAGTTCGCGTGTATAATCGTGCATCGTAATTATTGGAAGTCCCTTTTTATTTCGATTTGTATTATACAGAAAACCCTTTTAACGTTTCTGTTAGAACGAGATGGCTTAGGGCTGTGTTTTGCCACGGTAACCATGCGTCGATAGATTTCTTGACCTTAGAGAGCTGTCTAATGTGTAGGTCGAGTATTGTTATGCTTAGAATAGCTTACAAATAGGAACACCAGAGCTTAGATAAATTAGCTTAGATTGAAACCTGTACTGCTGAGTTTCCACTATATGGGTACCTATCAGTAAATTAATGTAAGGTACATATTATTATATTTTTGTGCTTTAAAATAAACTCTGAAGGTAAACTGTACTTGTCACTGTAACAATGAATTTCAAGGTTTTACTTTGCCTCTTTGTTAAGTCTTATTTTCTAGAACTAATAATGCATTCTGCCTGAAATATCCGATTGTTTATTTGTTATCCTATACGAGAATAAGTCGTAATATTATTATTTATTATCATTCTTATTTCAAGAAATAATATTCTCATATCAATGTGTAAGTATAACTAAGCCTATGTAAGTATTACATTTTTAGATTTTATATTGTTTATTAATATTGTTTCTGTATCATAACGCCAGATCTCTTCCTGGGTACGCAGAGAGCACCGAGAGACACATATTTCTATCCATACAGGTCTGCCATATTTATTATCATCGGTTGCTATACTCATAATGTAAATATGCTTTTAATTACTTTCAACATCCGGTGTGAACCTAGATAATAGGCCGTTTACATACAAATAAATCGACCCAGCAGCGAAATAATTGAATGCACTACAAAAAATAATAGCGGGACAGACTTCAGCCAAATTTCCAGTTCAACAAAACAGCGGAGCTGTCGAAATAAAAACAACGAAAGAAAAAAAAAAACAAATAAACTTGGAAAAAATATTCAGCAAGTTAATGATGACGCAGGAAAAACAATTCGGTAGCCATTGAAAAGGCTGAAAATGAACGGAATCGTTCGCTGGAAGAAAGACTTGGGAATAATGCGAAATATGAAAAGAACTGGCAAAACAATAAGGCAATTGAAGATGAAAATAATGAAGGACAAACAATTAACACACGACGGAATTTGAGACGGTGTAGGCCGAGAGGCGGCTGTCATTTGATTGTATGAATACATTCAATTTGTGGCTAAATGCAAATATGTGCACATAGATCGAGTAGGATCTGGGAGTTTGGATATGAGCTGGTGTATCGATATAGTGTCATCTTCTATACCATGGTGGGACGTATGAGATAACAGGTGGTACGCGAGAGTGTTCTATACTCAACTGCCTACTTCTTCGAGAATTACAGGCGTGATGTTAAATTTATGGTTAGGAACAAATTTACATATAGGCTTTGTAAATTTGTAGTTAGGGTAGGTTAGGATCATATTTATGGCTGTGTGCAAGTTGTTTCATAACCTTATTATTCATCACTAATATTTTGTTAACGCGCTCTTCAACTACATCATTTGAAAAAAATCTAAGCAGTTATTTATATGTTTGCTACGATTTTGCACCCTCGACAAAGGGTTAGAAGCGCCCCAAGAGAAAAATTTCAACTCAAACGGAAGAGGAATTTCAGGGGTTTCGCGATTGTTATTTTTTTATTATATTCATGATTCGAATGTTTTATAATTTTCACTTTGATCGGTGGACACTGGTTTTCGAAATTTAGACGAATGTTTTTTTTTGAAAATTTTTTTTTGCTTTCAACACCTTCACTCGTTTCGCCCGACCGGTAACACATTTTAATTGAAACGATGTCGTTATTGCATATTTTTTTTTATTTGTATATCCATCTCTGAAACTTTGTACGGAGCGTAACATCAAAACGAACGGTGATATAGCCCCGGGAAAATTACCTATTATTCTTTTCCTATTTATGAAAAAAGTTATTTGCAAAAAAACATATATTAAAATTTTTCTACAATTTTATCCTTTTAACGTTAAGTAAGATCGTAAATATAAATATTCTTGCGCTTTTAACGGAACCGAATAACCGAACGTTCTGGACGACGACACCGGATAACAGATAATAGTTTTATTCGAGCCAACATGTGGCAATTAGATTAATGGTAATAACAATTTTGCCCCTGCAGTCTTAATGATAAAATAATTAAAACTACTAATATTGTAGTATTTAAAACGTTCCAGCATCCATTTTAGGCGTCCAAGACAGTCTCAGGTACCCGTGGTTCACTCGGCTATACAGCAGACCAGGCTGTGATGACCAGCTGATCGTGGTACAGTGCTGTATATTTACGTACAATTTACCGCCCTGGTTGTCGACAGGAAACAGCGCATAGGATACGAGAAGTGATGTTCTGCATTCTTTCTAATCTACATCCACAGCGTCGGGATGCGGGTTATTCTCTGTTGGTAAAGTCTTGCAAGATTTGTGTTATTCAAGTACATCTACGGAAAGAAAACTATCCAAACCGCTGTAGTATGAAGTTACTATGACCGATAGTATTCGCTTTCCAAGACGCTTTGTTTAACCTAACAAATAATTTACGTTCAACAACCGCATCAATGCATGAGAGATACCACAAAATTAACGTAACATTATTAAAATTTTAAGTATAATACATTTTGAACTTACGAGCGTGTAACAGCTACTGATCTTACGTTCCTCGAAAACTATACAAAAACTGATAAAACACACCCTTAAAAGTGCATTAAAAAGAACTAAGTGTGCGACGGTTTCAACTTTGAATATCAGTTGGTGAACAGTAAAAGAAATAACACATCTAATTCGTAACTAACAATGTTACTAAAAACCAAATCGTACGCAAAGTATGCGCGGGGTGTAAACAAGTTTTCACCTTACATCACCGAATTAAAGGTGATGAAGCAAAGACTTCGAGGAGGAGTACAAGGCTTCGTGTCCAACAGATGTGTTTGTAATTCGTTCGGATAAGATCGGTCACGTCATCCGAACGGTTTGATGTCAGATAAAAAAGGCATATAGGATTTTTGGAAACGCCGCCCGTCATGTAATTGGCCTAAGAGTTTATCTCTTCGGGGAACCTGTGGTCATTTGTGGCCCGAGTCACTGAGTTATGGGGTCGTGACCGTGGTCGCAAGGTATTTATGGCTTAATGCTTACCGTGTAATTGGTTGTGTGTATTCGTATTCAAACGCTACCTATTTCACTTGATTAAGTAGAGTTTGGAGTTTTATACTGTGTCACTTAATTTTAGCATAAGATGTTTAAACTGTACTGGCTAGCTGCAATCATTTATATCCCACAGCTGGGCATGAAATACTACCGCCACTGATGAAAATATAATCGGACACCCAAAACTGTATATTGTTTTTTCATAACTTTACATAACTTTCATTGACTGCCTCGTTGGTCGTGTTGGTTGCAGGTGCGACTGTCAATGGTACTACTATATTTTTCTAATTTAAATTTTCTAGTAGTAGTACGGGGTCTGAATATGTGTCCGGTGTATAGCAATAGGCTCACCACCTATTCCACAGTGGGACGTAAATGTAACTACCTCTTTGGTGATTAAAAGCGTGATGTTACGTATTCACTTCTGGTAACGGACATAAAAGGAAGAGTTTAAGGTACTAGGGATCTAAAGCTAGAAAACCCGATAGTGGCCGACCAGGAATTCGAACCAACAGCAGTCGCTCTTGTACCCACTGAAACAACGAGGCAGTATTGGAAAAAGTCGTCCTTGATATGTTGTGAAACATACTAGTATTTTTCAACTATTACTTTTAATATAATATTGTCACGCTTAGATTCACTTTGGGGTCGGCAGAGGGCATAAAGTGCGTATTCGACATTTTGATACACATGTTTAATTTTTTTATTTCTTAAATACCTATTTTTATATTTTGATAGTTATTTTATGATTTTTAAATTTATTTTTCAATAATCCTGACGTTTTAATATGAAAAGTAAGAATATTATTCTGTTTAGAATCTTTGTATTGCTGTTACTGTTGGGAGGGCTGCTAAGTCTCTCCCAGGAGACAGTCCGTATTTGGCATTTAAAAAAAATTGCAAAAACAAATGGGAAGACGGCTAATCTAAATTAGTACGGTCCCCATAAAAAATATAATTTTAGCAATTAAATTCAAACTATTTCATATGTTAACTGATTATATTGAGATTTTTGCAATTTTTTTTA
>DWEJ01000682.1:0-15407 GCA_018245835.1 Mysoria sejanus stolli
GTTCGACCCGGGAATCGAACCCGGGACCTCCCGATCGGCAGTCACACTTGCAACCAACACGACCAACGAGGCAGTCAGGGCAATTGAATTAAATATATTAAATGTATACTTGGCCATAGGCTTCTCCGATATCACGCCACTGAGTCCCATCTTCATTTGGAGAGGCCTATGTCCAGCACTGGACTGGAATAGGCTGATAATGATGATGTATGGTAACGATGTATACCTGGTTACACTGAAATGTTTCATTGTAACTTAGCTGTAATGACAGTTTTAGATTAATATATTTGAACTTAAACTGCAATTCATATTTTTCTTGGCTTAGCGATCTATCACTGATACAAAATACGTAGAATAGTACCGCCCCGCACACTTCTCATAATTCGACGGCGCGAAAATGCCGAAGTCTGTTGTAAATGGTAGGCCATTGGAGGTAATTTTCCAGGTATTATGTTCTAAGCGCTCCGTATTAGCTGTCTTATCTAATGCTATTCCATTCAGTTAGATGTCATCGTGATATATTTTTGCTATTATTTTCATACCATCACGCCGCTTCCCTTGTGGTGTTGGTAAGGTGCACCGAGCGCGTAATCTCTGTAAATGTCACATGTTTCTGTATTATTACTCTATCGGCCTTATTAACGTATGTAAATAATGGGATAATAATAATAATAAATAAATATTCTTTCTCTGTATTTTTACGTCCGTCACTGACTCTCCTTATCCATGTTTATTGGTTTAACTTGTTACTTTATTCTTCAATACTCTGTATAGGGGAATGGCACGGTAGTAAAAAATATTTAGTTTAACCCCCATTTTTTTTACATTGCTTCACGATACAAATTTCTAAGAAAAAGTATTATGTTTACATACATAGATAAATCTAGAGTAGAGGCAATGTGTTATTACGGTATATTTTGACATCACCAATACCATAACGCCAATAAACTGAGGTGTCAAATCCGATTTAAACGGTGTAAGCGATTTAACAGTGAATTTCAAAAATTCTCAACACAGTATGGAATATTAGTATGAGACCGAATTTTAATTATCTAAAAGGTTTATGTGAACGTATGTTTGATATGATATTAACGTAGGGACCGCAGGAAGGTAATTTAGCGTAGATAATTGACGTAAATGGGTGAGTGATGTTGCTATAAACACCTATTTAGCGGGCATTAGTAGAATAATAGGGGTTGAGGTACCAGTGCGTTGGTATATTCCATAATAAATGTGATGTGGGGGTGTATTTAAAGTGTCATTTTCATATCGTACGACTGAAAGCCGTTGCAGAGACGAGTTTTTGAATGGACTCTATGAACTGGTAGGCGTGCTATGGGCACCGCCCGACCCGTTAGACAGATAATCTTAACAAGATATGTGGCAGGAGGATGAAACCAAGTGTTGTGACAAACTTTTGGAAAGCCAGCTATGGAATGGTAACAGCTGTTGTGAACATCTAATTTTGAAAGTTATACTTCTCTTGGCGCTTTAGAGAAAAATGATTGGAGTAATTTTTTATGATACACGCGCACATCGCCACGAATAAAAACCGACAACTTGAAATTAGCTAGTCAACATTTTAGTTTTTTATGATATTTAAATAAATATTTATATAAAATTATTATAAGTAAAGATAATTAAAATAAAATTTATTTAACTGAATAATATGTTATAATTAAAGTTTCTTTCATTGCATTAAACACCTTTTTTTCTACTATTAGCATTGTGTTCTCTAAAAACGCAAAGGTTAATAATTTTATAGAGATTTTTATCTTGTTACTCCAAAGAAGTATAACTACTTAAGTATGTATATAAGTACACACACACATTTTTTAACTTAAGATGAATTTGTAATTACCATGAAAAATATTTTTATAGGTCGCTAGACGTAAAAATAATAAGTTAAGAAGTATTTTTGGAACGAATGAGACACAATAATAAGAGGAAAAAAATTGTAGACACCCAACTTGTAAAAAAAATTGTAGATGTGTATACGAACGCAATAATAGATTATAGCAGTGATAGCCTAGGTTTGAAATTCGACCTCTCACACCGGAACCCCGGCTTCAAATCGTTACTCGCACCTTTTTACGAAATGTGTATTTTAAGTTTATATATCACTTGCTATAACGGTGAAGGAAAACATCGCGAGGAAACTTGTACACCTTGGAGTTCTCAAAAATAATTGATCTCTAAGGCATGTGAAGTCTGCCAACCCGCACTTGGCTACGGCCTTAACCCTCTAATTCTGAGTGAAGACCCGTTTTCCAACACTGGAACGTTAAAGGGGTCGAAAAAAATCCATAGACGTGCAAAATGGCAGTGTATACAACGAGTCACAGAACATAAAACATAACGAACTACGTGTTTAGCATTTAAACCCTTAAATGGTGGATGACGGTCGCGGCGCATTGAGTTTAAAGCCGATTGATATTCCGCCAGTAGCCGATGCATCCACAATCCAGATAGATGGGGAGCCCGCAGTGTCGCGTATCGTTCATACAGCTACACTGTATTACACTGCGACGGGTATTCGCAACAGTTTGCACACCAATATAATATGTCTGAATACTATAAAAGATCAAAGTGTAGAACATAAGGTTGTTCTGCGTGCCATTTACTTACATGTATTTTATATGTTATTTTAGTGAAACTTTGTTTCCTTAACGCTTTCACACATAAAAAGACAAACTACTATTATAACATGTAAACAAACGAGATAATGATAAATAAATGTCAGAAATAACAAAAGTAAACTTTGAAAAATAATTAATAAAATGTTCAGCAGTGGATCAAAAAGGCTGTTGATGATGATAATGACCTGTATAATCATCATTATCATAGTCCATCGATTAACCGTTCAACACGGATTCGCTTTTAGGCTGAGGAGAGTTAAGATTACTGTCTAGCGTAATGGGAAAATGCAGGTTGACGGATTTTGCGTCGCTTAGAAAGTATTGAAGAACTCTTATTTTACAAATAATTCCATAATCAGCTATAACAAATAATGCCATAATTAGTTATTACAAATAATTATTAGTAATTACTAATAATTTTTAGTTATTACAAAATATGTCTTAGTTATTACAAATAATTCTTAGTAATTACTTATAATTTTTAGTTATTACAAATATGTCTTAGTTATTACAAATAACTCCTCAGCTGTTTTACTTGTGCTGTTACATCCATTTAATTTAAAATAACATACATAGCACGGTACAGTCAGAAGTACGTACATAGCATTCGTAGCCAATATGAACAAAGCGTTGTTATAAATATTATAATATTTTTTACTGTTATTATTTATCACGTATTTTGTTTTAACGTTAACGGTGTTGGCCCCGAACGAGCCCGGTTAAATAATCCGTATTTTACGTTGAAAACATTCCCGATTGCCAAATGATCCCGCAAGCCAAGGGTTGCCCGCGCCCGAACAACTCTATAGGGAAAAAAACGCGTTGTTACGAACGCGGATACGTATCTCCATCGCATATTATACACAGCTATTATTGCATAGAAAGGTGAAATATTGCAGCTGCATTGGGCGTGCGAAAAAGGCCAGTTATTGGTTGATGAAAAATATATGCCGGTGAGTGCGTATATTTTTAAGCCGATTCTATTTTTGCAACCAAATCATGTATGTATATTGGGCGCGAGACAAGTTTCGCTACCTTTCATTTCGTGGTTCGGTTGTTTTGTTAGAATAGTGCGATAAGCTATGGTTTTATTTAAAAATACACCAACATATTGTAGCACTAACTTATTACTTTTTGAACACAACTCATAATAATTATCTCTGATTTAGAAGGGTTTAATATAATTACAAAGGTGGTAACCGCTTAAGCATTTATAATTTAAGAATTTATAATTACTCCAAATTAAACAAAAACAATGGTGCTTTGAACAAATGACTGCTTGCAAAAAATGAAACAATGTTAAAATCATTTAGAACGCTTGAAAAGTTTTACTGATAACGAGAACACCTTTAAATTTATCAATATATCGAAATAAATCAGCAGAGATTTTCAATTTTCCTTTATAAGGACGGATTTAAGGGCAATTAATAATAAATGAAAGAATTTGCTTTCCACGTTTTAATATAAAAGGGTTCACAAGATCATTCATAAAGGGTCGGTTCTGTTTGAGGTTGCTACGGTCTATAACGCGGAGGTAATGATAAAGGCGAGTGTACACTGGCAGTACATTTGCTCGCACGTGCATATAATTAGAATTTTTTACCTGTGATTACTAAACGAATCGTTCATATAGTACACCATATGAAAAGTTCTTTGTCTTATTGTTCTATGAAACGTTTCGTAAACATCTTTATATTAAATATACTATTATACGACGTAAATGTAACAACTGGTGAAGCGTGTGAGTGTACTACATTCCTCCGCCATATATTCGGTGATTACAGGCGTGATGTTACATTTTTAAATGATTTTTAAATAAGTAACGGCTTAGCTTATAAAAATGGGGTGTATGAAAGGAGCCTCCACGAGCGGCGACTGTGTCCAGTTAATTACACACATACTGCCCGACGCACCCTCGACATTGCGACTAATCCACCTTGAAGTCGGCTTTGAACCTAGTGGTCTTAAAGCCTTCATCGGATGCGACCCCCTCTTGAGGTTGAGGGGGCGCAGAATGTATGTATTTTTTTTTTTTTTGTGTGTCCTAAGATATTTACTTATAATACATTAAACTAATTAAACGTCAAAGGGTTCAATAATATTAAATTGACATGGCGTATGTTTATACATTACGTATAGAAATAACGCTAATACAGTACTCGAAGGAAGAGAATAATAAAAAAGAAAAAGCTAAGTGGGACATTTTAGAAGAATACCAAGATATGAACACTACAGTTACACACTGATAAGGGAAAATTATAATAATTTTCATATACTAGCTGACCTGGCGAACTCCGTACCGCCATTTCAGTTTTATCTTTTTCCTTTTTTACCAAAACCTACTTAAGACAATTCTGTACAAAGTTGCCAAAGCTCAAACTCTTACCATTTCAGATTCTATAAAGGACATGCAGACAAACATTCTTTTTTACATATTAAGAGTAGGACAATTTACACACGGCCAACTGATCATAAACTACGTGACTGAGCTGCTCATAAGTGTGTATGTAAATTTTAAACACATATTTAAATAGATAAATTTACACTCAAACACAGAATAAATATATGTAAATGGTTTTTACGCAAATATGTGTCATACGTGGGAATTAAATCCACAATCTCCGGCTCAGCAGTTAGACTCATTAACTATTGAACTGACGATATTGTTTATTGATAAAAAGCAATTACATATATATGTAGAATATAAAACGTAACCTTACGCTTAAAATCCCCATAGATTATAAAATTTTACAAAATAAAGAAATGTGATTTCATATTACATAAGTCAGGCAAGTAGATACGTAGGTACCATTTACAAAAAAATCCATAAATTTTCCTTATTAAAAAATCATTGCATTCCTTATATCGAATGTTCTCATGCATTTTCTAACTTTTGTTAAAAATTTATTTTATAATACAATTGTGAAATATATTTTGAATTTTTGACAACACATTAATTTTCTTCACACCGATTTCATGTTACGTTCGATTTTGTCTTATAAGAATTTGGTTTCTTTCCCTCGTCTGCCACTTACGACCCTAACCTCGTGCTGAGTACTCTCGTAGCCCCACTACTCGAATGGCTACCCTTCGAACAGACGCAGTAAGATCATACCGTTGTGACTGAAACCGAACGACTTGGCAGCAGCTTCAAAATATTACGATAGGAGCTTAAAAGGTCGAAACCTCTAGAAAACTTTCGGTAACTCAGTTTCAAGTTTAGGTAGCTGTTTATTGTAAATAGAGATTAAACGTTGTTGGTTGGAATATTTCGAATGATTTAAGAACTAAAAAAATTTTTTTTACACCTTGATAAAACTGTCCAATCAAGGTTCGCATTTGGACTGGAATGCTTGGGTTATTAAATTATTATGTTATGGATTGTCGTAGGAATTTAGCATGAATGACTTTAAGACAGAGTGCAAAGGTCATGTTTATCATCGTCAACATTATCATCGGCCTGTTTCATTCCGTTGATGCAGTGAGGCCTCTCCTAAGAGGATTTGATGCTAGGCATGCGCTGTTTCGCGATCAGCTGGTCGCTAGAATATCGTCTGTTATTTGGCAGAGTGCATAGGCATTTGAGGTTAGCTTGGACCTCAGGAGTGATGTTCAGAACCTCTTAAGTTCGCCGAATGTCTTAATTAACTCACTTTTAATGTTGCGAAGAGCCGTGAAAAAGAATTAGAATATGATGCTAATGTCGTATTAGTTGTATTAATGATTACATCACCACCTATTCATTACGAAATTCTTTCATTAGTTGTAACTAAATTAGTGTTAAACACTTTTATGTAGATTTAGATTATAATTATGAAAGGAGACTGCTATGTTTGTCGTGTGGTTATAAATAAAACCGCTGGTCGTGAGGTCTAGGTTGAAATCCCGGGATGGAAGCATGGTATGACTTGGGCGTGAACTACACTGGTCTACCTCTTCGGGGATTACAGGCGTGATGTTGCGTTACTAGAACATTCATCACTTAATACAGACGGTAATATCACGCATCAAGATTTGCCGCCCTAAGTGCGATTTCATTATAATATTAGCGAGTAAGACTAAGTACTGTAATGAATGGAAAAGTTGATAAAACTTGTGTTTTAGCGTTTACAAAAACAACCTTAACGTCATATGTCAAGGTTGAGTTTTGAATGTGAACGATGGCAAAGTAAATCTCATTAGGGGTTACGTATTACCTACATAGTGTGCGGCTGACAGGTAGTATTTTCAGTTAATTAGCGGAATTTCTGATATTTTTGTTTTTCGTGCAACATCAACTTTGCCTCGCTGCGGTTGTATTTTTCTTCACATGAGGTAAATGAACAATTTGCAAGTTGTAATATTTTGTGTCAGGAACGGATATTACTCGAAACTGCGTGGTCTTTGTTAGATTTGTTTTTGATTTATTGTTCCAGTAGTTAGTAAAGATAACTGATGCCAGAGGTTTTACATTCGATATCCTTTCAGGACAAATTTTTATCATCATCTTGTGTTTGTCCACTTTTGGACATAGGGGCCCTCAAAGGGATTTTTGCCCATAATTTCATGGTTAATATTTGTGTGAAAAGCGCATGTTTTTGTGTTCGGTTCGTACCTACATAAGTAGCAATTCAATGTGTGGAGGCTCTATCTAGGTTGTGTATAAGTTATCCAAAGATATTATTATTATAAACTAACAAATCTATTTTGCGTAACTACATTTAATAATTAACTCTTTAATAATTTTAAAACAAACAATGCATTGAGCGATTCAAGTTTCTGTTATAATCACGCCCACTGCTTGGTGAGAATATTGTGCAATAGCTCAGATTGCTCGAAGTGGCTTAAATTCGAAACTTTGCGGAACTGATTAACTGTATTTTTTACTATTGGAAGTTTTTGCAAATATTTTACATTATTTACAGCAATCGTTACGAACTGCACTAAGGCATTGGAAGTCTAAATGAGCTGAAAACTTGAGGAATATTAAAACGTGAAGAATGGTCCGCACTGCAAGCAAAGTTAAAGAACGGTGTGCTGCCTTCGACGACGCAGAATTATATGTGCTGAATAGGGCACAAAATCGAAAATTTTAGAGGATCAAAATCATGGAAATCCAATAAAATTACTGATACACACGGTTAAAAAATTTAGGTACTTACTAACGGTAGCCTTGGCAACCGCACTTAGTTTGAATGGCAAAGGCCTTAATGCTTCTCATTCTTGACGATAAAAGGATAATTGGTCATGATGATGATGAGATATATAATAATATTATCTTGGAACATCTCCACACATGGCCATCTGATCCTAAGTAGTGTTTCTATAATTTTCTACTCCCAAACACAGGTCAAATTACAGTCTTTTTTGTTTTCTAACAATTTTCGTATTACTCGTGATAAATTTACGTACACACGCTTACAAATCATGTGTGCTAAATTAAGTTGATTTCATACATTTTTTTATCAAATTTGACTGATAATGCCATTAATTGATAACTGTACATTGTTATTGGCATTGTGTTAGCAGTTTGTCGTTTCTATTCACTGTATATCTTCACCGCTCCTCAAACTTCGGAGGGGAGCATTTAAAATTTTCCTTTTTAAAAGTGTTCCACAAACTCAAAACCCTCTAATGGAGGGAGCCATTAACCATTCATCGATTCCTAATTTATCTTACTTTTCGATTTTTTTATATATTTTTTACTTTCAGATCGCCGAGTTAATCGCTGACGACTTTTTTTGCTCCGATGTGAAACGATACCAATTATAAAATGTCGTAAATCTCTTATTGACGGGAACGTAATTGGATTGTTTTATGTATATTTTTACTTATCTTGTTTTACTTTAAGATTGATTTAATTTAAAGTTGAGAGAATTTCAATTCATCGAGATTGGCGTTTGTTGTCGATCTGATGTAAAATAAATTGTTTCGAGGATTCGATTACAAGTAAATACTTAAATGTCTATACAAGAGGAGGCTAGAATATCTTATTATTTTTAAATTTTTTCTTACTCATTATTTTCTTTAATGATTTTTAGAACGTAAACGTACCATCACGCATGTAATCCCCAAAAAGGCAAGCAGAGGAGTGTGGTATGCCACTCTTCCATGTTTTACCAGTTACGTTATGTCCCACTATGGAATAGGTGATGAGTCTATTGCCATACACTGGGCACAAGTACTTCCCAGTCGCTACTTGAAATTATAACTAGAAATTCTATTTAGAAAATTACATAGTGCCAGACATGGGATTTGTATCCATGACCTTACCTCAATCGGCAGTCGTACATGCAAAAAGCTTTATAAATAAAACATTGATATGTAGTTTATCAATTGTCTGGTGATCATAGCTCAGATTTTGTGTAGTATCAGAGCAAACGGCTTTGTGCGAAATTGTACCAAAATATTGCAAAAACGTTTATATATTTTTATACGCTCAAGACATCCCTAACATAATGTTCAGATGAAATAAAACATTCGAGGCATGATTACGCCTCGAATGTCTTATTGCATCCGAATTTTAATAATGCCTGTTTCCAGGTGAGGACACTACGGGCGTCTGCGGAGTAGACTAAAACAACCTGGAAGTCTGGCATCGAAGTATTAATAAGAAGGTATTGAAGTTATGCAGCTTTTATACATTATTACATTTGACACAATAAAAAAATAGTACACTAATCAATCAAAAATGTCAACGTTAATAAAACGTCAGTAATCAAAAAAATTTAAAGTAAATAATAATAAGTAATTCGGCGTATTTCTTCTTAACATTAATGTAATAAACATAATTAGGTTATGGAAAGCTATGGATATGGGTACCCATTGCCGTTCGCACCAACGCACCCTCCAGAAGGACTGTACCCGGACCGAGGCGACGGTTTCGGGGACTACTACCCCATGGGTCCTTTAAATGATGAACGAGACCCTAAAAGGTGCATTTTAGTGTATACTAACATTCCATATCTACTATTTAATATTTCCATTTTTTTTTATTAGTCTCGACTAAGTATCAAGCCGGCTAGGCTTACATTAAGTTTCCTCGGGATGGCCCGACTAGTTTCGGACCTATACGAGGTCCTTCCTCACGAGGTCGCGGCGGAGTGAGTCTACTCGGTGTAATACCTAATCATGTGTAACACTCACGAAACATTAACAATAAAATTTATTGGACTCGTTCGTAGGAATTATTAAGGCAATATGTAATTTGAAAATTGTTAAAACGGAAATAATTGTAGGCCCTGTAAATATTTAAGATATGTGTGAAAGTACGCTACTGAATTTATACAATTAATAGTTTAGAATTGTCATAAAGTCATTCTTTCATTTATTTTCGTAATTGAAGTTGATCTGATCGAAGATACCTTGGTAGATATGTCATAGTAGATTCGTTGGTAGATTCAGATTAAAATTAAATAATCGTTTAACATGAAAAAGTTCTATTATTCCGTAACCCTACCTAATTCTTACGACATTTTGTAGGTTCTTGACTCTACCATGTCTTAGATCAAGTCTTTATTATGAGTAGAATAACATTTATTTTGAATTCAAAATGTGCTGCAAGTAGCGAGAACAATCTAGTTGCTAATTCTACAAACATAGAGTCATTTTAGAACTAAAGCAATCATATTAACGTAACAAATTGCAAAAATTCACTTGTAACCTAGTAACCTTTGTCTACAATTGAAACATCAACATTGTTGCAAAATTGTATATTAAATTTTTTCCTATTAAGCGGTAATCCATTTTTAAAAGTCGAATGATCAAGAAAGGGATTGATGATGATGAATCAATGTTTAATCAAAAGGTAATTTCTACCTTTACACTTCTACTGGCTGTTTCTCGCGAAAATTATTCTTGTTACGGTTAGTGTAATAGGCAGGTATACACACGATATTCCCCCTAACCGCGAGCGGGCGGTGTTCAAATGAAATGAATGTAAGTATTTCTTATTTTGTTGTACGAACATCCTTAAGTACTTTTCACACTTTCTCCGTGATAAATGGTTTCGTTTTTGTGACGTACTCCATTTATTATGTAACTGTTGGGACTGTATACTTAACGTGTTGTTTAAACTTTGTATATTTATAGATATTATATGGGTGCCTATATGACCTTGTCCCAAATATAAACATAAGGTAGTTTTCACAGTCATAGTTTGATGTATGGAATTCGCAATGTTTTTTTTCGCCAAGTTCCCTGTGAAGTAGGCTGAAGGTGCCAAGGGCCTAATCTAACCTGACGTGATTCTTCTACATTCAACATGCACACCGGCTTTGGAGACTTCTGACGTCCTTATCAGCTAGTATATGATATAATGCAAAATAATGAATAATACAAAAGTGCCAGGACGAGTACGGTCGAATTCTGGACTGGTAGTTCTATTATTAATCTGATTCTACTATACATATTATGTCAAGTTAAGCTGAATTTTTTATTCATTAAGTGAAATTATAGCCAATCCTTAGCCTATGGGCATTAAAACGAAAGTGTGTAGAAAAATGTTGGATTCAAATTTTATTTATTTTGTCTCATAAAATAAATATAAATTTTAACTTCACAGACGCTGTCGATCGAATCAGCGGAAAGCAAAGCAGCGCGACTCGAAGCGTTCTCGATCTAGAAGCAGAAGCAGATCCAAGTCGCTGTCGAGCGACAGGTCGCAGTCGCGCTCACGCTCGCGGTCGCGGACTCGAACGCACACGCGCAGTCGCTCGAGCAGTCGCCAGCCGCAGCTCAACCTGAGGGAGCCGGGGTTTCTGGACGCGTTCCGGGTGCTTTATTTGACTCGTGAGTATATTACCACTCCTGGTAGAGAGGGTATTATTTCTCTGCAATTTTTGCTGCGTTCTCTTAATACAAATTTGGGGTTAGATTAATCCATATCTCCCCAAAAATATTTAGATATTGATCTGAAAAAAGTGCCCTAATTAATCGAGTTATCAGCCAGCAGTTCAACCGAAGTGGATTAGAATGGCCTACTAGAGAGAAATTCAGACATCCCTAGCTCCTAGAAATTTACAACACTGTAAATATCTATGCTTGTTTTAATCTGTTTCTATATACATATTTACTATTTTGTCACGTTACTCCTAGTAATAGGTGTTACTAGTAGGTAGTATTTAGGCTTTACATTTGGGTGTTCTGCTATGATTTTATAATGATACATAGACTAAGGATTTGCATTGATACTCAATCCTGACTTTTTCTTTTTAATGGGCATGATGGATCGCTATTATTATTACCATAATTATCAAGGTCAACCCTTTTTATGTCACACTATTGAACGCGGACCTTCTCATGTAAAGGTCGGCATGTGGTAAATAATACAAATATTTATTGTAAAATATATTTTTCTCAATTATTTATATCTAATGTTTTCTTTTCGGTGATACCTATGGTACATCATTTTGAATTCTAGCAAGCAAACACAAAAAGAACACGACAAAATATTTGGCAACGAAAAAGCGCCAGGATCGAATACAGGAGGTTCTCAAAAGTGACGGTCTTGGTTCAAAGAGGTGGCGCTTCTACCCGAGGTGTCGTCAGAGCGAAACGGTTGCTGATACTCCTGGCGTGAGAGACAACTGCGACCAGAGAGTCAAAATCGACGGCAACTTCTTTCGAAAGTACAAGAGAAGCAGAAAAGTGGACAGCGACGCTCCAATCGCCAAACTGAAGAGGTGGGAGCTGATCTTTTATAAGAAGCTAGGTTTTATACAGGCTGTTTGAATCTTGAATATATTTTCATTTAGTTTTATTCTTTTTTTTTCTACATTTCAGTTCCAGTTTGTTGCTTGCTAAAAGTCTTTGTTTGGCAGCTAATGACAAAAATTCTTTTTACTTTTTTCTTTTTTTTCTAATTTGTTATGGCTAGGCCCTGAAAATCCAGAGTTTTTATCCAAGGTTGAATGTAGACTTTGACTTAAAAAGGAACAATATGTTCTAATCAATTTATAGAGCTGTACACATATTTTCGTTCAAGGCAAATTAAGTGATTCGTTCTTCAAAAAGAGCTTTCTTCTTTGCTTACCATTTTACAGCTTTTGTGTTGTACTTCTTAATTATTGTTTGTATAAAACATTTCTAAAAACTAACTAGATGTTCCGTAAATTTGAACATTAGCTCTCACTTGCCGAGCGCGTTAATGGTCCGTCTAAAACACGGCAAAAACTTTTAAATTAGCACCGAATCGTGGGATGTCGCGCGGAAAATTGACGCTTGGGGAAACCGTGGTGGTTTAGTGGTAAGATCTTGATACATTGACGAAGTTTTACCAGTGTTGCGTAAATAATGAATACAAAGAACATCAATTTATTTCATCATCAATGTTATCATATCATCACGCCATGTCCTTTAAGGGGTAGGCACAGAGCACCGGACATCAAATGGTTCTTTCTTTGTAACTCTGAAGTGCTTTATGTGCGTTCATCATTCTGTTTATACACGCCCGCTGGTTTCGCACATATTTTTATTCCTTGAAGGTGCTGTTAAAAGACTATTCTTATTTTTATTTATTTATTTCCAAATAGATGCTTTAATCCTATCGAATCTAATGCCTTAACCCGTACTCTTATTCTGCACAACATGGTCCAAAAACATTTCGATTTATCCACGCGAAAATATTCACACTAAAATTCAGGTAGAAACACTATTAAAACCATAGATGTTAAGATGATAAATTATCCGTATAAGTTAACAGCAACCTTGTTCGTATAATGTTTGAATAAAATTTGAGCTTATCTGAAGCCAGCTTCTGTTGTAGGGTTAGCATAAAATTATGTTTCGGTAAATATGAGTAACAGCTTATACTCTGTTAGTATTATGTCACTACTGTATTTTCCCGAAGAAGTAGGTAGGTGGGTAGGACTCAGTAGTTATGTCATATTTCCACCATAGAATAGTTGGCTATTGATAAACAACGGGTATACAACTAGACTAGACATTCCTAGTACACGTTGAGTTACTATGTACTATGAATTTTTAGTTGGAAAATTCCGATAGGACTTTACTTGTACATCTAACCCAGGACCTTTCGATCAGCAGTTACGCTTGGAATTATTCGAACAACGATCAGTCACTTTCATTTTTCCCTTCAGAAAAAATGATATTAGAAATAAATCAAAACTGTGATTCTAAAATTTTGCCTGTTTTTCTAATAACTACAAGAACTGCAATATTTCAGAGTAACTGTCAAGATGCATGAAGCTATAATTACTTTGTAACAATTACTACGATTTCGAAGACATTTTGATAACAAATTTTCCAAGTAGATATATATCTTTTAAACCATAAAATTCTTTATCACAATTGAACATATTACGACTATACATAAGAAAAAAGTAGAGTTTAAACTGTAGCTATTTTGCCGACTCTACCCTATAGCTACATCGCATGAGGTTGTTCAGTGGGGTGACGTCATGAACACGAATTATGTAATATTTTTGTTCCGTCAACCTATTGTGTCGTAAAAAAGTTTAGTAATTCTTTCTCGATTAGCACGTTAAATGAGATATTTTTTATCGACGTGCAGTCTTTACCCGGATTAGATAATAATATGTCTTATAAATAACATCTCCACACAATCACCTGAGAGCATTAAGCATCAGAGCTTGCATTGTATTAACCAGATATCTGTTGAACTAGATGTATACATCAAATATGAACTTAAATAAATGCATTTTTGAAAGGATGACTAGATAAAAAAAATATTCTTTAAAATATTTACCAACAAAAATGTTTGTATATATTTTCCTAACATTTTCTGAATAATCAACTTGAAGCATACCCCGGCTCCGTCCGACTTTTATTCGTTATAATTTTAATTCCACCCTCCGTTTCCATACCCAAGGGGTCGGGTGCCGTTCTTTTTAATATTTGCATTCAGCTCAAAGATTTTGTGTTTTAAGTAATTGCATACGTTTTATTTCATAGCACTTCGTTTTAGTTGCCGCTGCTTTATGTCTGAAAAGTGTAAGGTGAGGTTGAGGTGTAAAAAAAGAAATTACTGAAAGTGCGTTTCGTTTGGAAAGTTCCGCGTGATTGGGGTTTCGCATGTTTATTTTTTAATATGTTAAAAATATTTCGAGTACTAATAATTATTTATTTCATATCCACAAACTACACGGTACCTCTGTTAATACAATCTTATGACAAGAGACGTAGATAACGTCCATCAAGGTAATAATAATAATTGTTATAGTGTGATCTGTGGAAAAACTGAAACCTAAACTAAGCCGAAGGTTTTATATTAGAACATCAGGTCCCTCCTGCACGACAGTTCAGAAATAATGTGAAAGTATGCAGTATGCACGCACACATACAAACACTTGCAGGTGTTTGTATGTGTGCGTGTGTACGCACGTGTGTACCGTATCAGTAGACGTTTATACTATAGTATGCGAGCGGTATATTTTGTTATTTCAACGTTGTGCAATACGTATATTATACGAACCAATCTTTTTTGTATGTTACTGTTTATAACAATATAATACAATGTACTTCAGATAATGGATACAGAAGACAAAAATAAAGTGTCACAAGCAGAATATTCTTTGTTGAATGTAATTTATTTTGGGTCATTTAATAAACTAGTCACTGCACCAATCTTGAGCATGAGAGGTATGCTTTAGATAGATGTGACGTACAGATGAGATAGAATCTATGGCAAGTTAATTAACTTTTAAATTTGATGTTACGTTGAGATTTGATCTACTTTTAACTAGCATACCCCTTGGATATGGTACTATGGTGGTAATGAGTAAGAATACGTTATTATTATTTTGTATA